>PVHX01012434.1:0-59207 GCA_004024805.1 Geosciurus inauris
TGCTTCTCAGACACCTTCTCCCTGCCTTGGCCTGGCAGATCTGTGGCGTGTCTGATTTTTTCTTATTTTTTTTTTGGAGACAAGCGGCATCTGCGAGACCCAGGAGCAGACAAATGCGGCATCTGTGGATGAAGCGAGTCTGCAGAGACGACACCACACACACACACACACAATTTTTTAAAAGCATGGTAATAAATGCTATTCAAAAACAAAAAAAGAAAGAAAGAAAAAAAAAAGAAAGAAAAACCCACCCCGCAACCCCACAATCTCTGAAAAACACAGCTCATTGAAATGACAAGCCGAAAATCATTTGCTAAGCGCTGAAACCGGTCCCTTTGTCAACCATATCCTTCTGTTGACAGTTACCTTTCAATTCCGCGATTGTGCTGCAAGCGCTGATTTTTATTCAATGTTCTATTCACCCTGCGTATTAATGAAAAGGGGGGAGGGAAAAAAAACTTGTAAGAATGGTGTTTAATAGGCTGAAAGACAAGCCGTCTGGGTCCCCCGGCCGAGCCCCTCTTATCAGCGGCTCACAGTGGGCCTGACGCGGGCGCCCTGTCCAGGCTCAACTTGGCGCACCCACCCGTTCTCGGCCGCTGCAATGGAGACCCTGTCATGGATGGACTGATTTTTTAAAATTATGTATGTATATGTTTAAAAGCTCGATGACCTTTCCTTCCTGCCTAGGAGGAAGGGCAGGCAAGGGTCACGGCGACCGCATCATTCACACACGGGCCCAGTGATGTTTATTGAGCATCTACTAGGTGCCGGGTGCTGGGATATATAGGCATTGCACTTGAACCTGGAAGTAGGTAAGCAAACCGGGTGTCAGGAGAGGTCAGTGTGGACCCATTGACTCCTGGGAGACTATGGACCCCAAATGGCAGGTGTGGGGCTGGGGACGCCAGAGCCTGGCTTTCCTGAGTGGTCCCTGGCTCTGCACCTGCCCAGACTGTCCCCCACGGGGCATCCTCCTTCCCTCGGCCCCCCAGGTCCCTCTGCAGCTCAGGCCAGCTCTCCCTCCCCTCCCTCCTCGGGGCCCTGCGGCACTTCCTGACTGGGCTCCCCATCCCTGGTTCCTCCGTCCCTCATCTTTAAAGAGCAGAGAGACACCCCAAGTTCACACGTCAGATCTCGCCCTGTCTGTGCAGGACTGGCCAAGGCTCTCAGCCTAAGGCCCTCAGGACACTGATCCCACTGGGGCACCGCCAGCCCGTCCCCATCCTGTTAGCTCCATCCCCGCCCCCCAGAACCTCGTGCCCCTTGAGTAAGCCGACTGTTCCCGCCGCCCTTCCCCAGGTCCTCACGAGGCCATCCCTCTGTCCATGTGGGTTTCTCTTTGACACCCTCCCTGGGCACCAGTCCTGAATGACGCCTCTCCTTCAGTACCTGTCCCTATCTTCCACCCTCTGCGCTGGCCTATAGCTCCTGTGGACAGCTCTGTGCTCGCTGGGCTTTCACTACCTCAGATGCATAGCTGGAGTGCCACCTGGCCAGGTCCCAGTCCTGGAGCTGGTCTACCGCCAGGTGACATCCTGGTTCAGAGTGGCAGTGCCACGGCCTCATCCCTCCCTTCTTTCTGTGCTGAGCAGTGTTGATGAGGAATGGCCACTGTCCTCAAGGCCACACATGTAGTCACTCAACAAACGTCTATCCTTGTGAGCAGGCAATGTGCAAATATTAGCGACCCAGGAATAAGAGCTGACCTTTTTGACGGGCAGACTGAGATGGAAAGTTAACAAACACGGAGCAGGATGAGGGACTGGGGCGATGCTGTTGTGGGGGGGGCGGGCAATCAGGGAGGGCTCCCTGGAGGAGGCGATCATTGCAGAGGCCTGAGGTGCTCTGTCAGGGGCAGGTTGGTGGGGGTGGGGTGAGGCAAGAGGAACAGAGGGTGAAGGGCCTCTTAGGTCCCGGGACGAGCATAGATCTGGTCCTGGGTGCTACACGGAACCTGGGATACGCTTTAGGGACAGACTTATATTGAGCCCATTGATAACTTTTAGCAGGTCCCCGGGATATGCCCGATCAGCGAATTAGTGAGGGAATCGGACGGTCCCCCACCGTGGCCCACTGGAGGCCAGCATCCTGCCTGTTGGGCCTGACCCCTCTCCACATTGGCCCCGCCTGGCAGGTGTCCCCTGGGAAGGCTCCACCTCACCATCTCAGACCCTCTGCCTGCTCTGGGGTCTCGGCCCCCGGGAGGAGCAGAGCTTCCAGGTGAGCATCTCAAGCCAGCTCAGCCCAAATCCCTGCAGGTACGCCACCGGCCACCAGCCTGCTTGGGATACAGTGGAAATCCAGACAGTCCCTGCGCCCCGGGTTCCCAGGGGCCCCTCTCCTTTCCCCCCTCTGCTGAGCTTGCTGACCAGGCAGATCTTAATATATGCGCACCGAGGGGCTATTTGCATTTGGATACAATTGAGACCAGAAATGGCCTCTTCTGAGCAGGCCCCAGGAATGGGGCGCTGGGGGCTCAGAGGCCGGGCAGAGTGGTCCTGCTCAGACTGCGCCCTGGCAGCCCTGATGTCCCGGAGGAGGGTCCAAACTGCCCCCTCCCCACCTTGCTGGGCCTGTGTGCATGGGGCTCAGTTTGTCCATCCCAGGCTGGGGCAAGCCCTGGGCTTGGTGGCATCTGGCGGGACAGTGTTTCCTGCCCCTCCCATGTGTTGGGCCCCAGGCGTGTTCCTGGCCCTTGGTCCTCAGGAGTGTGCAGTCTCAACGGGGTCACAGACAAGAACAAGCCACAGGGGCCCGGGGAGGTCCAGTGGGGGGTGCACCTTAGAACAGTCAGGGAACGAGACAGGTCGATTGAAAACATGTCCCCAGCCTCCCTTCCTTCTCTGCAGCCACTGCTCTTTGTCCACGCCATGGAAGTGGGGGATCTCCCTGCTGTCCCCTGCTTGACTTGTGATTTGCTTTGGCCCATCGGTGTGGTGTCAATGAGGAAGCCCAACTCCAACACCAGGCCTCACTTTTCCTCTTTTGGACTCTGCCACCACCTGAAGGAGGCACCACGAGGAACAGAGATGTGCCCTCCCAGGCAAAGCCCACCCAAGCCAACTCGAATCTGGCAGAGCAATGTTTGACATGCAACATCGCTGCCGCATGCTCACGAGCAGGCTCAACAAACGCCTGCAGTTTGAGGCCACACGTTTTGAGATGTTTTGTTACGCAGCACTAGCTAACAGGTGCAAACAGCAGTCTGAGCAGGCGACATTTCACTGGAGACCCAAAGGATGAGCAAACAGGAGAGAAAAGCCACCAGAAGAGAAGTCCCAGGAGAGGGAACAACAGGCCCAGAGGCCCAGAGATGGGACACGGGAAGGCTGATTTGGGGGACAGAGAGGAGCTGCTGAGGCTGGGGTTGGGTGAATGTGGAAGGTGTAAATGGTCCCAGCCTGAAGACCAGCAGCTGAGCATCTGGGTTCTCTACCATCTATAGGGAGGGCTAGAATCCGAGTGATCCATGCAGCTGCTTATTTTAACAGCATAGATGGCGGGGTGTAGATGGGGTAGGGGACGGACATGTAGCTACCAATAAAGGAAATGTTTCCTCGTGTCCACATGTTCCAGCCTGGCAAAGCCCCTCTCACAGGCAAATTGCGTGTTACAGTTGTACAGGTCTTTTAAGGACATTTGATGCAAATATAAGTAAATTCTTAAAAAGAAGATCCACCCTCCACCTTTTACACAAATGATGTCATAGTTACTCCATTTTGTCCACTCCCTAGAACTTGGAGGTTGTCTACATTAGCAAATAGAATGCTTCTTCACTCATTTTATACAGTTGTGTAATATTCCACTACATGAAAATGGCTTCATTTTATCTATCTGGTTTCCTATTGGTGGGTGCCTGGGTGGTTTAAAATCCTTCACTGAATAACCTTGTGCATCTATCTGCATGTAGCATAAATTCCTCCCTTTGGAATTGTCCATTGATCATATTGATAGATTTTAATCTAATTGTCCTTACAGATGACACCAATGGACATTCTTTTTTTAAAATATGTTTTAGTTGTTGATGGACCTTTATTATTTATTTATTTATATGTGGTACTGAGGATCGAATCCAGTGCCTCATGCAGGCTGGACAAGCGCTCCACTGAGCCACAACCCCAGCCCCCCAAAAGGACACTCTTCTCAGCAGAGGATGAGAGTGGTGTGGCTGACTCTTCAGCAGGAAGATCCTCTCCTCCTCCAGGAAGGCTTCCTAGACTTCCAAGCTGGTTCAGGAGCGTCTTCTGGGCCCCTACTCAGCCTGTGACAGTTTCCCAAGATCCCTGAGACTTGAGACCTGAGACCAAACCTTGGAGTCCCCAGCCTCCGCACGGGGCTCAAAGTACAGACCCACACCCTTTCTGCACACCTTGTAGACCAGGGTCCCCAGGGAGTGGAATCTCCTTCCGTGTGTTTCCGTGCATCAGGCCAGGGCCTCACCCTCTGGCCCTGACACCTGCGGGCCCCTCCCCGTGATGTCCAGGATAGAGCCCCTTCTCCCAGCCTCTGGAGTGTCTCCACCTTCTCCCTTGAACAAATAATAATTGTTAGAAAAAGGCCAGTGGATAAATTATTATCGTGACCCTCATTCCAGTGCAAAAAACTTTTGCTAGCTGCCAAGTGAAAAGTCAAAATTTGCATTTAAATAGAAAACGTTAGGCGGGCTGAACAGGGAGGCCAGGCCCCCCAGAGGCCTCTCCTGGGTGGAGATCGCAGTCCCCCTCCCCAGGAGCCCAGGGGCAGGGACAAGAGTTGGACCTGCTCCTTTTGGGGCTCCTGGCCTTGGGGTCACAAGTTCCAGTCCCTGCCCAAGGCTCTGCAGTGCAGCCAGATAGACCTCGTAGATGCCCTCCGTCCAACACCCTTGAACTTGACCCTCGCTCCCTGCACCTCACCAATGGAGCAGGCGGGTAAGAACTCGACAGATGAGCCTGGTTTAGAGCTGGACAGACCTAGGGCTCCGAGCCTGGGCCCTGCTAAGTCTCTGAGGGGCTCTCCGCCTCGGTTTCCTCCTCTGTAAAGGCCACACAACCGCTTGACTGGATGTCACCATAGAATACGGATTGTTTATCACAGGACGTGTAGCAAATCCCGCTAGTTAGTCCCACCCGTGAGGCTGGGCTCACTCCAGCGGCTTGTCCAAGTGCTTGAACTCCCTGCTCGGCGGGGCGCTCACTCCCCTGGGCCAGCTGGTGCCATGTGGCCCTACTTGTGTCTTCTGCGGGCTTTGGCCCCGGGCCGCCCCGTCTGAGAGCCCCAGCGGATCATGTGCTGGCCTCTTTCTCAGGACGGTACTGTCCTCGCGGGCAGAACGAGGTGCTGCCTTGTCTTAATCTCTCACCCCCTTTTTCTGGGGAATCCTCAAACTTCTCTGCACCCGACAGTCCACCAGACTCCCGAGTCTCGCCCCTGGGCAGCCTGGAAGTTCATAGCAACTTCCCAGAACAGGAAAGAAAGGCTGAGAAAGGACGGCCGGTGCGTAGCCGGGGGACGGCACCCACAGGACGTGGTGCCACATCTCCCTCCTGCCTGGGTGACTCGGGCACTCTGGGGTCGCTGAGCTTCCTCCCTGTGAAATAGGAGACAGGGACGAATCTTAGTGTGTCCACACTCAGGCTTGGTGACGTGCACCTGTGCTCAACAAGAGCTCCTGACTGGCTTGTGGGCCATTTTAATATAATTTGCACAAGGCAGAAATAAGGACTTTCCATTCAACTTGGCAATTGTATCTTGAGTTCTGACTGTGTGCGTGGTGCCAGTGACCATTTCTCTCTCTCTCTCTCTTTTTTTGGTTGGTCCTGGGGATGGAACCCAGGGCCTTGCACATGCTAGGCAAGCACTCCACCCCTGAGCCACGGCCCCTGCACCCCTGTAACTTCTTTTCTTAGAGGTGATGGAATGTATCTGAGGGTCAGAGATACTATCTGCATTGCAACCGTCTGTGCCCACACTGTCCAACACATAGTAGGTGCTTAACAAATGTTTGGGTCTGGATGAGTAAATAAAAAGCTCCTTTGTCTTCAGCCCTTAGGACAGAGGCTGGCACATAGTAGGTGCTCAATAAAAACTTGTCCGAATTCTGACTGGCTTAGTCAGAATAGGCCGTTGGGCCCACATGGGTCCCACATGGGGCCTTCCTCAGTTGATATGCACTGGCTGTAGCCCTACTGTGCGCCTGCTGGGCTGGGATGCAGGAGATGGAAGGGAAGAGCAGAGGCCTCTGTACTGCCAGGTTCATGAGACTGAGCGCCGGCCAGCTCTGGATGGCAGAACACGCATCTGCTGAAGGTGCTCAGAGAGCTGCCTGGAAGGAGGGCTGAGGGCCGGGGAGACCTCAGGGATCTTCCTGGGGCAGGGGGTGCCTTGCAATGGGCCAGGGCAGGCTCAGGGCAGGGTCAGAGGCAGCCTCCTGTCCAGTGAATCGAGGTCCAGGGGAGAGGGCAAGACGAGGATGTGATATGGACAGAGAGGACAGGCAGCTGGAGGATGGGCTCGGGGGCTGGGGACCCTGCACAGTGTCCGTCTCCCATGGAGGAGCCGATCGGGGCCCCGCAGAGACCTGGCTCGCAGCAGAGGGCTTCTTGGGCTGCTCCTTGTCCCCTGCTGGCCTTTCTGCTCTGCTTTCTTGTCCCCTGTGCTTCAGGGCATCTGGGAGAGGAAGCTGTCGTTCCAGCCTCCCAGGGACCCGCACTGAGCTAGTCACTGTGCACACGAGGGGCAGGTCCAGAAAGCGGGTCCCATCTCTTGTTCTGGATCTGGGACTTGATGATGAACTCCTGCCTCCGGAGCCCGGGGTTGGCATGATCACCCCTCTCTAAACCCCAGCGACAGAACCCCACAGGCATTTTCATCCCCATTTTAGATGAGGACACTGATGCTCAGAGAGGTCAAGACGTGAGCCCTGGACCACACAGCCAGAGAGCCTTAGAGCGGAGCACCCAGCACAGTCAGATTTCAAGACTGTCCTTAAATAAAGAAGAATATGTGTAATTTTTTAATGTAGTTAACATCAAAATAGGAAAACACGCAATTCACGTCGTTTTCAGAGACAGGAAGTAGCTGTAGGTGTGGGGAGCTGCGTCTTGGGGAGTCACATGGAGGTGAGCCGGGCCGGGGACCCCTCCTTGGGCTACGAGCCTCTTAGAGCCGTCCAAGTTTCTTCTCAGACGACGCGCACCTGTATTCCTTTGGCAGAAAATAAGCAAATAATTATAAAAAGTGACGACGGCCTGACGTGCGCTCTTGGGAGCATCCTCAGGGTCCTGCTCCGGCCCGTGGGGATCGGCTTCCCATTCCCCTGGTCGCACAGGGTCCCCGCCTGGCCTCTTCTCCACTCCAGGAGGGACTCCCTCCATGATGGGTGAGGCTGGGACCTGCCATGTGTCACAGCCAGGATGGGCCCCTGGCCCCGAGCTGCATGGTCTTAACTGTGTCCCTTCAGTGCCACCATGCAGGGAGCCCCTAAGGGTGGACCCTGGGCCCCCAGCTCTCTCCTCCCGGTTTCTCCCTCCCTCCCCGGCAGGGCTGACCACACAGACCAGTGGTGCCTGCCCTCCAGGGGAGCCTGGCCGGCTTCAGGGAGACAGACAGACGATGCCCCGGATATGTACTCACGTCCCTCTGACGGAGACTGCCCTTGTGAGAAGGCAGGTGACAGGGAGGGACTCAAGGAGCAAGGAATGCTTGAGCTGAAGGAGAGAGGGACAGAGCCGATGGGGACGCATGGAACAGATTTCCAAGCCGAGGGAACGGCACAGGCGAGGGACACAAGGAGAGCAAGTGGTCACTCGTCCAGGGAACCCCGTCCAGTGTGTCAGGATAGATGGGAGGAGGGGGCAGGAGGAGGAGCAGGAGGAGAGGCGTGGGGCGGGGAGCCCTGGGGGACCTCACCTCAGGGTTCAGGGCACCCACCCTGGAAGAGGACTGGGGGGCTCTGAGGGCTGGCGTCCCCTCTGCAGGCGGGAGAAGGTGCCCCCCAGGGTGGGACGGGCCTTGGGAGAGACACACGATTGAGCTGAGCCCCGTGGAAAGGTTAACGAGGTCCCTGCTGTCCCTCGGTCAGGTCACTTCACACATTTACAATGTACCAGTCAAACCAATTAGCCGTAAAAGTGTCGTAGAGACTGCGTTTTATTGGATTCTGCTCCACTGGAATTGGTTAAATAATGTCTGCTAAGAAAAATAAAAGCACCACCCACAGGGTGGGGTCCCTGGTGGCTCCCGAGGTGGCCCTGGAAACGGGCCGGACCAGGGCTGCGAAGGGCTGGGCTGAGCTTCTGCAGGGCACCTCTGCCCACGGAGGGGACAGGTGGTCCTCGCAGACCTGTAGCCCCCGCGGTCTCGGCCCCAGCACAGCACCAGCATCCCCCGCAGCACTTGTAAAACACAGTGGACGCCTGGGGCCTGTTGCAGCCCAGCTGCGTCTGCGCGTGGGGACGGCAGTGTTCATTTTGCCAAGTGGCCATGGGTGCTGCAAAGTGCGGCTGGGGCCGAGGCCCACGGCTCTCTGCCAGGCCTGATATCCAGGGAATGTTTGGCGATGTCCAGAGACGGTTTGGGTGGTCCCCACCGGAGGGGGCAGATACCTGTATGAAGTGGGTGGTGGCCAGGGACATGGTCCTCCCCTGCACAGAGGGTCCCCGGGACAAAGCATGCTCCACGCTTGGGGGCCGACAGTGGCGACGCTGGGCTGGGAAATTCTGTCCCAATCTCATCCACGAGATTGACAGCTGTGGAAATGGCTGGGCTGTGCCTAGGGTCACACAGAGAGGAGACGGAGGGTCCCCGCAGGCAGGACCCCCCACTTTTGCCCTTGGGATGGTATATTCAGAGATCTCCATGTCAGATCCCGTGGGCCAAGTGGACCAGGTAACTTTGGCTGGGGGGGACATTGCCTGACCCAGGCTGGGGCTTGTCTCAGGATCTGGGGACTCACTTCCCCTGTGGACACCCCAAGACTGACCCCACTCCTTGAGCAGGCTGGGCCCTCAAAAGATGGATCCAGAGAAAGAAAAGAAACAGAGCTTTCGATGTCACTGGAGGTCTCAGCCCCGGGCTGCTGGTCTCGGAGCCCCCCAGGGCCCGCCCATGTGGCCACTCGTCCCTCCTGGGGCCGTAATCTGAGCCGAGCTGGGGGCTGGGGGAGCAGGCTAATTGCAGGCTTGGGGGGGAAGGCCACCTGAGGAAGGACAGCGGGCGGGCATCTGATTAGTGAAATTGCAGGCACCTGTTTGCTTTTATTGCAAACATAAACACGGCCGATCCCAGGAGCCTGATGCTCTCCGCATCTGCAGCTCTGTGCAAGGTCCTGGTTGGCGGGGCAGCCGGCAGGCAAGGCCTCAGCACCACGCAAGGCAGAGGGTGTCGCTGGAAAAGCCCTAGATCAGTGTCTGTGCAAAGCCACGTCCCCCCCGCGGGCTTCCTGTAAAACATTATCACCGTTCTTGCTGAGGGTCCTTCCAGGGATCCGGCCAGGAAGCAGCCACTACAGGATCTGGACCCGGGTCTTCTGCCGGGGCCCAGAACCCTGGAGACTTTGCTGATTTTGCATCTGCGGTGGCGGGAAAGAAAATACGATTCTGGTCTCCTGACCATTTGCTGGGCGATGGCCCAAAATAAAAGACGCTGTTCCCTCCTTCTGTGCCTCAGGCTCTATAGAAAGTGGTCATCTGGTGGCCTGTGTTCTGCTCTTTGAACCTCAGGGCAAAGAGTCTGGAAGGCGAGAACTTGACCTTCGGAAGCGTCTGGGGTCAAGTCCAGCACCACCAGGAACATCGGCTTCAGTCCTCCGGGCTTCCCGCGGGTCCCACGGGCTGGAGACGAACCCCAGGCCGGTCCCCACGACGCAGGCCCCCACCCCCTCAGCCACTGTCCGGCACTGGGCTCACAGGCCAGCCGGCCGAGGAGACCACTTCACTTGACCCGTCCCCATCCCAGGCGCCTGATCAAGGTGGACACTGGAGATGTTTCAGGGAGAGAGCCCTTGGGAGCCAGCAGGAAGGTCGGGGCGCTGGCGGGGACCCTCCAGTTGACATTGGCGGGCCCTTGAGTCACATGCACGCCTCTCCCACTCAGTGACAGACGCTTCCAGCCCCCATAGGCATTGTCATGGTGTCATTTGAGCAGCTTCGGTCTCGTTCTTGGCAGATGCCAGCGGTTGGGGACAGTGTGCGCTGAAATCCCCTCTGTGGAAATGGAGTGGGGGGCTTCTCCACCATGTGCCACCTGGAAGGGGAGGAAGCCGAAGGGCCCCCAACCCCAGAAGAAAAGGACGTCTCATCCCTCTGTCCAGCGAAGCGTTTGCTCTGGCTTCTTAACTCATGGGTCCGTCAGCTTAGACCGCAGTATCTTTTTCTCATTCCTCTAATCGATTTGTGTTTTTTTATTTTTAAAATTTTGGTACCAGGGATTGAACTCAGGGACACTTGACCACTGAGCCACATCCCCAGCCCTATTTTGTGTTTTATGTAGAGACAGGGTCTCACTGAGTTGCTCAGGGCCTCGCTTTTTCCTGAGGCTGGCTTTGAACTCGCGATCCTCCTGCCTCAGCCTCCCAGGCTGCTGGGATTCTAGGCGTGTGTCACCGCGCCCGGCTTGATTTGTGTTTTCAATTTGAATCCTGACTTCCTGCTGTCCTTCGGTATGTTGGAGCCTCGGTTTCCACAGCTGGGACATGGGGACGCTGGTGGCACAGGATCACACCAGGCGGAACACTCCATTGTTCCCTGTGGGTACCAGGCCAACCCCATGGGGTGGGTCTGTAGTGTACAGAGGTGGTGGCAGTGGCCGGTCCCTGGGCCAGTGTGTGGGAGGTGGGTTGGGCCTGGGGACCTGTTTCTAGGTCCTTCCTTCCTCCTGTGACCTGCTCTGCTGCTTAACCTTAGCATAGGCACGTGGTGCCGGGGCCTGGTGACAGCCCTGGGCCGCTGGCCTCGCTGCCAGCTGAGTGTAGACCCACACTCAGGTCCCTCCCACCCTGGGCGTGCCCAGCACGGGGGCTGTCTTCTCTGGGGCCCTGTTGCCAGCACAGGGTATCCTGACTGCCATCTTCTCCCACGAGCACCATCCAGAAGACTCCTCTGGGCCCCCGAGGACTGGCCCTGTCCTCAGCCCTGGTGGCTGTCCTCTGCTCTCCAGCCTCATCTTTCCCTTCTGCACAGGGGTCTCAGGGGGCCTCAGACCCCCTCTGGACCCTGAAACAGAACAACTTAAAGGAAACAGACGTGGCTACAACTCGAGGACCTCGTTTTGACAGTGACGCTAACCAGTGCTCAGCACCCCGCCCCCCATTCCCAGGGACCTGTCCCTCTAGGGAGCCCTGGGTCCTTGGGTTGGGACACCCACTCGCACCCCTGAAGGGCTCTCAGTGCCCCGAGGTCCCCTGTAGCCCAAGACACTCCCTGTGGGGGTGTCGAGGATGACAGGCTCCTCCGTCTCTCCCGAGTCCCAAATTCCTTTCCTCAGCCCGGGGGACTCACTACGCTGGACCACGTCTCCTTTGCTTTGGCGACATGTCACTGCAGGGTCTGGGGCTCTGGGAGCGATGGCATGGTGTGGTGTGGTGACGTGACTCCGTGGGTCACCACGGGCATGCGATCTGGCAACTGAGGGTGGGCTGGGGGGGCCGCAGGGCCGAGACGGAGAGACTTGGCCTGGCTGAGCCGACGGTGGGTCTTTCTTGGAACCTTGGCCTCTACATGGAGGCAGCCCAGAGAGGCAGGGGGCTCCGCAGGGCAGCCTGCACCCAGGCAGTGGCCAGAGAAGGAACAGAACATTCCAAGGTAGACATGGAGGAGGCCGGGCCCTGGGAAGGGAAACGGAGTGAGATCCTGGGAGTTCGCAGCCCGAGCAGGTCTCCGAGGCCCCCGGGAGAGGTTGTGGGATCCAGATGTGGACCTGGAAGCCGCGGGGAGGGAGGCCGGGGGAGGGGCAGGTCTGGTCACAATTAGCTTGATTCCCCGCGCTGACGTTCAAATTGTGGGCAGACATGAAAGCCGAGTTGTGGGGACGCGTCTGTCCGGGCAGCCCGGGGATTAATCCGACGTGAAGGACGCGGGCGAGGGCTGGCACCACATGGAAGCATTTTGAGTGGGTTTTGATGTCCCGCTAGCTGAAGGGGGGCCCCGTGCCCCCAGCCCGCCGCCTCCTGACGGGCTGGCTCTGGCAGCAGAGGTTAAATCTCGAACACCCCAAGGTTCTGCAGGCTGCAGAGCTGCCCTCCTGCCCGCCCAGGCCTCGGATCAACACGGAGGTCCCCAGTGTCCCCACGCGGCTAGGCGTGGGCCTCCCTGCTGAGCCCAGAGGCAGCGAGGGTGCGTGGGGCTGGTGGTGGTGGTGGTGGGCGTCCCTGAGCTATTTTTGATATTTCTCATATCACAAAGAGGAGGACAAGCCACAGGCTGGGGGTTTGGTAGGAGGCAGCTTTCTTTTTCCTTTCTTTTTTGGGGTACCAGGGATTCAACTCAGGGACCCTCGACCACTGAGCCACATCCCCGGCCCTATTTTGTATTTTATGTAGAGACAGGGTCTCACTGAGTTGCTTAGAGCCTCGCCATTGCTGAGGCTGGCTTTGAACTCGCGATCCTCCCTTCTCAGCCTCCAGAGCCTCTGAAATTGCGGGCATGTGCTGCCCAGGATGCAGCTTTCTAAGGGGGCAGCTTTGGCTGGGATTCTTGGCATTTTATAGACGAGGAAGCAGGGGCTGGGAGGCCACCAGGGGCCCAGGGCCACCTAGCCAGGGCTCCAGCTCAGAGGAGCCCTCTTGTTGAACTTGGTTTAGCACGCGCACAGCATTTTGATGGTGACTGCTGGGTCTGGAGGGAAAGACGTAGCCCTGATACGACTCTACCCTGTACCTCTTCATATGTGAGTGTCCCGGGACGACGGAGCCAGCTTCCTGGGGAACTCAGTTTCCTCATCTCTACAATGGGGGAGACTAAGGGGTCCTCTTTTGTAGGCTAGCTGGGACACCCAAATACTGCTTTTCTTGAGGGGGGTACCAGGGATCCTCGACCACTGAGCCACATCCCCAGCCCTATTTTGTGTTTTATGTAGAGACAGGGTCTCACTGAGTTGCTTAGGGCCTCGCTAAGTTGCTGAGGCTGGCTTTGAACTTGCGATCCTCCTGCCTCATCCTCCTGAGCCACTGGGATTCCAGGCATGTGCCACCGTGCGTGGCCCCAATACTGCTTATACAACGGATCAGTGTCTGTCGCAGTTTCCAGCTTTACCCTGGGTGGTGAGCCCTCCAATACGCCTATTGGGCTCACCAGCACAGTTATGGCATTTCTATTTGTTACTATTTCTTGAGGGGTTTGAGGCTCGGGGCTAAACACGGGGGCAGGGACTCCTTTCTGTCAACTGCGGCCTCTGGCCCCAGACCCTGGGCTCAGCCCTCAGCCCGGCTCCTCCTGACCCTGGGCTCCATCACACGCTGGCGGGCCGCCTGCCAGCAGCCGTCTGGAAGCCCAGAGCCCCACTGATTCACGCAGTCCCTGTGACCCCCAGCGGGCCCCTGGGGACATGGGGAGGAAGGGCCTGTGTGTTGGTGGGGGAGGGGGCCAGAAGGGCAGGAGAGGAGTTGATGAAATTTCAGGATGTGCCGGGGTCAGCTTCCCGTCGGGGCGTCTCGGTTGGGGAAAGTGAGCGCCACCCGAACACGCTCCTTAATGAGGCCCAGCCCTGCTGACAAGCCGGCTCTTTCCTGCCTTTTCCCCGCAGGAAACCCTCAATCCTGAACACCCAGTTGTATTTCTATATATTTTGTATCCACTCGGATTTAGAGAGCTGGAATCAGGCAGGGGGAGGACAACAAAAAAAAACAGACTAAGGTTCATTCTAGGCGGCCAGGGGGGCGTCACAGCCGAGCCCTGAGCATGTGGGACCAGCAGGTGAGAAGCTGGTCCAGGGCACTCCCTGCACGTCTGGGCTGTAATAAATGGAACCGAGCCCGTCCCTCTGAAGAGCAGAATCGAGCATCCTGAGTCTTCAAGGGGGACAGGGATGCAGAGCAGGGGACCAGGAAGGCCAACCTTGCATGATTCTCCGTGAGCTTTGCCCGGCCAGGTCTGGATGGCAGGGTACGGGACCCGCTGGGGCTAAGCCCAATGTTGAAGCCTGTCTCTCTCTAGCTTGTTGCAGAAGAGAGTGACCAGGGCGGTAGATCAGAGACTGAGAAGGTGGCCGTGTGGCCCTTCCACGAGGGACAGCCAGGGCCCACTAGAAAGCCAGGCCCATTTCTGCCCCAAATCTGAGCAGCTTGGGGACGATTCCTTCTTCTCATGGGGGACAAGGTAGGGAGACATGATATTGAGACTCTCATATTGAGAAAGGACGCACACCCCCCTGTCCCAGTACATTTCAGAGGGCTCGTGGGGCCAGTTTAGAGGTGCCCTCCCAGGGTCATGAGGGTGGACAGGGTGGTCACCGTGGACCTTGCTAGGAGTCCCCACAGAAAAGAGGGGCTGGGAGGGCATCCCCAGGGGAAGGCACCATAAGGCAGCTGTCCTTCTGCCCAGTGGCTTCACACCAGGGACCTGCAGGTGACTTGGCCAAGGTCACTAGGCTGCTAAGCATCAAACCCAGCCCTTAACCCGGGTCCTTCTGATTCCAAAGACCAAACCACTTTTTTTAAAAAAAAATTATTTCTACCAAGTCATTCTATCTATGCAAACGAGGTATAAACATCTCTATAAAAATAATGTATAATACAGACATAAGACAGAAAGTAAGCCGGGCGCGGTGGCACACGCCTGTCACCCCAGCAGCTCGGGAGGCTGAGGCAGGAGGATGGCGAGTTCAAAGCCAGCCTCAGCAATGGCGAGGCGCTAAGCAACTCAGTGAGACCCTGTCTCTACATAAAACACAAAATAGGGCTGGGGATGTGGCTCAGTGGTCGAGTGCCCCTGAGTTCAATCCCTGGGACCCCCCCAAAAAAGATCCGTGGAGCCCCTGTGGGCCCTTTCCCCAGCTCCCCGGTGACATCATCTTCCTAGACCTCCATATACATGATCAAAACCAAGAGGCGGACGTTGGGTCTGTACGATGAACTTGGGGCAGCCTTGACCATGCCTTCTTTTATTTTTTTGCTCCCTCAGGGAACAGTTCTAGGAAGATCTGTGCAGATTGGGACGACCACCAGGACAGGCAGGATGCAGAATGTCCCATCGCCACGGGACACTCCCCGTGTCCACCGGGGCTGCCTTTCTCATGCCAGGTGGGGCTGCCTTCCGCCCTGGGTTCCTGCCACGCCCCAGCCCCAGGCATCGGGTGGCACACAGCTCTTTGGGCCCCTCGGCCAGAGTCTCCTCGCGTGTCTCTCTGGGGGTGCGGTGGCAGGGTCAGCTGCGTGCGTCCCCTGCGGGTGCCACATTACTGGATGGCCTTCCCAGTGGTCGTGATCCATTATGCTCCCACAGTGGCTTGCTATGCTGTCTCCCAAGAGGCCCGGACTGGCCACTGTCTCTGCACCTGGACGGTGCTGCTGACGGAAGCTGTTCACATTCCTCACCCAGGTCACCCGCAGCCCCTCGGCGTCACTCAGTGTGTCTGCGTTAGAGCCCCACGGGTGGGTCGTCACTGCACTTGCTGTAGGTTGGATCGTAAACGTTCCCACGGGCACTGTGGGAGTCGATGACCTCCGGGTGGAGACCCTCTTTTGCTTCCTGGCCGCAGTTAAGTGGTTTTGCTCCCCGACCCCTGGCACTACCACCATCCCCTGCTGCCTCACCACAGGCTCAAAGGCAGCTGGCCAGCTGATCATGGGCTGGAACCTCCCACACCATCAACTCCAAAGTAACCTTTTCTCTTTATAAATTGATTACCTTGGGTTATTTGTTACAGTGACGGAAAGCTGACTAACACAATATAGGAAGAATCAGAGATATGGATGAGTGGTAAAGTAACTTGCCTAAGGGCGTCAACCAGAAACTACTAGTTCTAGGGTTGAACTCAGGCGACCCCTTGGTGTCTCTTCTATCCAGCACGCTCCTCAAGGGGACATGCCACCCTCCTGGTACACAACTTAGGCTTCTCACTCAGGGACCTTGGAGCACCATCCAAGGCACATTATGAACAGGCAGGGTGGGTGCACCAGCCCTAGCTGGGTCAGGGCTAGGGGCCTGATGGATACCTGGAGCTTGAAGCCAGGCCCCTGCCCCCGCAAGCATCCTGCAGGTCCCTATGGACACACGGAAGGCTGAATCCTATTATGCCATTAGCTTGGGTGTTCTGGGGCCAGCTCTGTGTCTGCTTGACAAAATAGAGCCCCGAGCAGAGCCCTGATCACTTTAACCAGGCGGAATTGATTCCACTTCAAGCGGCTTCTCCGTTATTACTGGCTTTAGTTCTGCCGAGGCACCAACAGCAATAAATAGGCCACCAATTTGCTCTCTGAATGTTCTTATTTGCAGCACGCCATGCAGAAAAATATTAACAAAAAACAAACTGCTCGCTCCTACCAGGCGGATGAGGGCCTCAGAGTGGTGACGTGGGCCTCCATCTCTCCTCCTCTCTTTTTCTTTCCAGAGAAGCCATCGTCTGAGTGAAGCGGCTGCTGACATTCTCCTGGGATGTGGAGCCAGGCAGGATGGCTTAGGAGGAGGTGACCCACAGGAGGGCCACAGACTGAGAGTCCTGCTCTGGGGATGGAAAGAGGGGAAGGGAGGCTGGTGGGCTGCGTGGGGAGACCCAGAGAAGGGTCTTCAGGGGGTGACGGGGGACCTGGGGTCCTGGACTCCAGGATATTCACTGCCAATTTCTGGGGCCCAGTTTCCACTCTGTCCACTCCACGGCTCTCTGACGCAGCGGGTGTTTGCCATCTGGCTTTTTATTCTAATTTTCTGGGTTCTGATCTGGCAGAGACTGGCGGGGCGGGTACCATTCTGTAATTCTGGGATTGCCGACATCCATCCCATGCAAAATCCTGTGGCCTCGCTGTCCTCTGAGGACTCCGGTAGGGTGTGGATGTGACATTATAAAGTGAATAAAGCAGTGACCTCCCAAGCTAGCAGGGTCCACCATGCAGAGCAGTGTGGGGACTGTCCAGTCACAGAGGGGCTGTGCTGGGTTTAAGTTCTGCCCATGTACTAGTGGCTCGGTCCCCAGCCTGGCACTGTGGGGAGGTGGTGGACCCTTTAGGAGGCGGGGCCTAATGGGATGCTTTAGGTCTTGGGGGAGGTGCCCCTGGACGGGATTGCAGGGCTCCGGTCTCTTCCTCTTCCTCCTCCTCTTGTTCAGTTATCTGGCCACGAGGGGAGCAGCTTTGCTCTTGACCGCTCCTTACCACAGGCCCAAAGCAACAGGGGGAATGGCACAGACTGAAACTCTGAGCCCAATCGAACCTTTTCTCTTTCTAAGTTGATGGATCTCAGGCATTTGTCACAGTAATGGAAAGCTGACTAACACAGCCACATTCCGTTTTCCATGGAGCCCCACAGATTACACAGCCAGTCCTGCATGTAGCCGTTAGGAAAAGGGAGGCCAAAGGACTCGGTTCAAGTCTCACACGTCACAGCCTCTCCTTGTCTCAATGGCCTCCTCTGCACCGTGGAGCTAGCGCCTAGCTGAGGTCCTGCTGTGCAGCCTTGGCCCAGCCCTGGGCTCCTCAGAAGGGAATGAGATGAACAGTCTCATTCCTGGCTTTTGAGTGCTCACCTGGGCTGGCCATTCCGCCTGCCACTTTGCCTACATGTCACAGACAAGGATACTGAGGCGTAGGGGCTAAAGGGTGGGCAGAGCTGCTCCTACCACAGCAAGAACCAAGACTCAGACAGACACAGAGCAAATCCAAGATGATTTGGCTTGGATGAGGCAAGACTCACCTCTGGATCTGAGTGACCCAGGCAGAATCCATGTACCTAACCACTGGACCACACTGCCTCTCCGTTGACTTAACTTTTCACTAAGAAAATCTCACAATTGTGAAAGCAAAACAGCAGTGTGAAGAACCTCCACGAGCTGGGCCCGCTGGCACACGCCTGTCATCCCAGCAGCTGGGGAGGCTGAGGGAGGAGGATCACATGTCGAGGCCAGCCTCAGCAACTTAGTGAGGTCCTAAGCAACTCAGTGAGACCCTGTCTCAAAGTAAAAGATTACAAAAGGGCTTGGGATGTGGCTCAGTGGTTAAGCGCCCCTGGGTTCAATCCCTGGTCTCCATCGGGTTGTCTGGCTGGGGCAGCCTGTGTTCCTGGGACTGCAGTGGTCTGGACTTTTCCATGATTCCTAGACTCCAGGAGCGGATGCCGGGGACGTGCCGACATTTGGAGAATTCATTCTGCAAGGGAGCAGCCTGTGTGGGTTTGTTCAGATGACCTCAAGCTGGAATGTTCTCCTAGGAGTTTGTTTAAAATAATCACGTTTGGTCCTGCTTCTAAGCCTATTCTAGGCAGGGTCTGTTTTCACATCCAGCCACGTCCCAGGACGGCTTTAAACCCGTCTTGATCTGCCCCCATCCAAATATTTCTCTTTCTTTGTTTTCTTTTCTTTTTCTTTCTTTTTTTGGGGGGGTTACCAGGAATTAAACCCAGGGGTGTTTAGGCACTGAGCCACATCCCCAGCCCTTCTAAAAAAATATTTTATTTATAGACAGGGCCTTGCTCAGTGGATTAGGGCTTCACTACGTTGCAGAGGCTGGCCTCAACATGTGATCCTCCTACCTCAGCCTCGCAGCTGCTAGGATTAGAGGCATGTGCCACCATGCCTGGCTATTTCCTTTCCCCTCCCTTCCTTTCCTCTTCTTTCTTTTCTTTTCTTAACACATCATTCCTTGACTGGAACCATGGAATGGGAATTGGCACGTGACCAAGCCAGATTGGGAACTTGGATATCACTGACCGCAGGGGCCTTTGGTTTCTACTCTTGCCTAACAAAGAAGCCCTGATGTAGTCTCTTCAGACCAGTGACAGGGATTCCCTCTCCATGTCCCGGTGAAGCTTAGCCGGCTTCTCTGCCGAGGGTCCTGTAGGCTGGGATCAGGTGTCTGTGGCTGGGGCTCTGGTCTCATCCGAGGGTCCGTTGGCGGAGCCGCTGCTCCCAGCATCGCCGGGGCTGGCGGCCTCAGAGCCCGTGGCTGCAGGACCGAGCGTGTCAGCTGCTGGCTGGTATGCACACAGCCCACCCTTGGCGCCCAGTGACGGCACGTGCTCCTCCGCCTGGTCCCACAGCCCACACCAGGGGAGGCTGGTGCCTCCACGTGGGCCGAGGTGTGAGCGATCCCAGCCCAGGGGCGCCGGGTGCTCATGTATGTCATCTTACATGCCACCAACTTGTCACCCCTGCAGGTACGAAGCAGGTCACAGGCCCTGTCCACATGCCGGGAGGGCAATAGGCAGGACCCGACCACCAGGAGGAAGGGCCCTGTGGAGTCTGCCTGCTGGAGAGGCTGGTTCTCGCAGTCTGCTTGCCGATGGCTTACTCTGTCTCAGCCATGGAGAAGGAAACAGAGACACAGATGTGGTCGCCACCGCCCTGGGGGACTTCAGTGGGTCACCGGGTGGGTCACAGTGGTGGGGTGGGGGAGGTGGAGCCCCAGCTCTGACCTTGCTGTGAATCTTCAGACATGACCTCACCCTCTCTGGGCCTCTCTGGGCCCCTCTGTCCAGGGAAATGCATAGCACAGGGCCGAGGGCAGGAGTCTCAGCCCCAGGCGGGAAACGTGGGGCCGGTGACTTTTATTGTGGAGCCTCCGTGTGCTCTGGCCTCTTGCTGTGGCCCAGGTGGCTCTGGCCGGGGCTCTGGAGTGGATGGCAATGTCCACGGTACTGGCTTGTAAACTGGGATGCTTTTTAAATAAGGACAGCACCTTCTGGGAGCTTTCAGGGAGGGTTCAGGGCGTGTGGTTCCTGACACACCAGAGCAGCTGTTCCGGATCCTCCACCCGGGCTGGACCTCGAGAGGAAGGAAGGGACACTGTTCCAGGCATGAGAGGCCCTGAAGGGCTCCATGGGGTGGCTGCCAGGGGCAGAGGCTCTGGTCTTCCCAAGAGCTGGGCCTCCCCCTTCTGGGATCAGAACCTTCCATGGCTCCCCAGTGCCTGAGACAGGTACCAGATCCTGCCCGCTGCTCACAAGGCCTGGTGTGGACCAGCCCTCGAGTCCTCGTCCTCCCTACAAAGCCGCAGGTTTTGTGTGGACACTGTGACTGGGGACTCAGCCCTGCAGATGGCCAAGGCCCAGGCCAGCCTTCCCCACGGAGCGGCTCACGGTGTCTAACACACTCCAGATCTCAGGGCAGCAGGATTGTTTAAAAGCTGGTCTTACCATTAAATAGGGAATCCGAAGCCCAGAGAACCAAGAGCCACCCAAGTTCAAAGGCTCCCAGGAGCCTTTGTCCCTGACCTGTCATCGATCATGCCTTCAGATATCTGAATCAAGTGCATTTCCCTTAATTAGGGAACAGCAATCAGACCACTGTAGACACTTTGGGAAAAAATATAAAAGTGGAATCGAACGAATATCTAAACCTAAATGTTTCTGCCAGCCCAAACGCAGATCTACCAGGTCGGAAGTCTCATTTATGGGCCCCAGGCCAAGACTATTGTGTTCCCTCAAAGAAGAAACTCCCACCGGGGACAGTGGCACATGCTTATTATAATCCCAGAGGCTCGGGAGGCTGAGGCGGGAGGATTGCGAATTCGAGGCCAACCTCAGCAACTTAGTGAGGTCCTAAGCCGCTCAGCGAGACCCTGTCTTAAGAGAAAAAAAGAGGCTGGGGACATAGCTCAGTGGTCAATCTGGGTGTGAATTCTGGCCTGGCTCTGGCTCTGTGGGGCTGTCTTTGTGGGTACAGTACCTGTGGGGTCCTCCTGGGTCCTCACTCAGGAGGAGGGCCTTGCACTGGTTCTAATTCTCTTCGGCTTCACTTTAAAAGTCCTGCTAATGTTTGAACCAGGCTCCCCATGTTTTCATTTGGCACTGGGCCCCCAGAGCCTGTAGCTGTCCCCATGGCTTTGAGACCTTGGACAAGTCATTCCTCCTCCCTGGGACCTTAACTCCTCATTTGAGAAGGCAGACCTCACTGTACTGCTCCAACAGTCACAGGAGCCACCATTTGATGCCCAAGATACTCCTTGCGTTGACTGGGCACAAGTTCAATGCCTGACCTCAACGACCTCACTCAACCTCCTAGTCACTCGGCCTGGAAGGAACTATGATCAGATTCATTTTATAGATGAAGAAACTGAGGTTCAGAGTGGCGGAGCCACTGATGGGAAATCGGTGCTGGAGTCGTGAATGCCACACCCCTGGGGACCCTCCCAGCGTGCCTGGCTCCGCCCCCTGCCTGCCTTCAGGGTGCACACAGCACATTCAGGGGCGTGGCCAGTGGCGGGTGAGGTCGGTTCACGCCTCCCTCCCTGGATGCGGACTGTTCTAGTAACACGTCTGCCAAACGCGCTCTCCCTCTCCTTTCCTTTCTGAGTCAGGAGCGTGGAAACGTCCAACTTTCATCTGAGAACACACTGTCTCTAAGGAGGAAGCTTGGTTTCTCCCCAGCCCTTCCCCAGCCTCCGCCCTCCCCACCAGGTCCTCCAGATCTGGCCTCCCTGACAGGCTGGGGCCTGAGCGACTTCAGCTGCCGGGCTTGGCAAGCGCCTCCGTGAGCTCACGGGCCCATGCTGTGCTGCAGGGAGGCCTGGGGGACCTGTTTCCCGGGTCCCCCTGGAAACTTTCCTTTCCGTGTGCCCTGAGATTCTGGGGATGCCTCGCCCGCTGCAGCTAAGTGGCGAGGCCCTCACCAAGTCCCCCTGTCCAGTAGCTGCTGGGTGACATTAGACAGGTTCTCGCCTCTTTGGACTCGGTTTTCCCTGTCTAACAGAGGGGGACCTTTCTCTCTGCCTCTTCGCGCCGCGGAAAACCAAGAAAGCGCGCACACCGTCCATCAGGCAGCAGCCTCCGCCAGCTCCTCTGCTGCAGCTGTGGCTTCTCTGTCCACCCAGAGCCCAGTTTCCCCAGCTGCTTCTTGTCACTATTCCGTGTCCTTTTCCCACGGGGACCTGTCTGGGCCACCCTATCAAAATCGAGACCTGCTCGGCCCACCTGGCCCTCACCGTCCTCTTGTCTCTAGATTTGCTCTTTTTGGTTTAGTTTTTCTTGTTCTTCACACACGAGGAACTGTCACGCCCTCATTTCTACCACTATTATTTCTTTAGAAAAATGCTCGCATCGTCACCGGGGCCGCCCACCCCAGCCTCTGGATCAAGGAGAGGAGCCTGCGCCCTGTTCCTGCTGGACCCTAGAACCTGCTCATTTCCCACGCTCCCTGCTCCAGGGTGGGCTCCGGGAGGGCGGGGACCCAACTCACCCATCTGTTCAGATTCCACGCTCGGCCTGTGTAGTAGGTTCTATCGAGGCGTCCGGTTCACAGATGAGGAAACCAGGCAGAAGCAAGGAGTGATTGGCAAGTTGGGAGGTTCTGTGTGAGGATGGGTCAGAAGGGGGAGGCCTCCTGCAGACACATTCAGAACCACTCAGAAGGCCCAGGCCCAGAAATGGTGCCACTGGGGCCCGTGTGAAGGTCTTTGTGACCTGCGGTGGTGGGTACCACAGTCGCTGCTTTGTGGAAAGAACAGAAGACGCGTGGAGAGATCCTGTTTTTTTGGGGGGGCCAGTACTGGGGATTGAACTCAGGAGCCCTCGACCCCTGAGCCACATCCCCAGCCCTATTTTGTATTTTGTTTAGAGACAGGGTCTCACTGAGGGGCTTAGCACCTTGCTAAGTTGCTGAGGCTGGCTTGGAACTCACCATCGTCCTGGCTTGGCCTCCTGAGCTGCTAGGATGGTAGCTGTGTGCCACTGTTCCAGGCAGAGATCCAGTTTCTTATTTGCTCATTTTGGACACTTCGTATAATGGAATGACACAGTATGTGGCCTTTTGTGTCTGGCATCTGTCACTTGGTATAATTCTTCAGAGGTTTATCTATATGCTGGCATATATCAGTGTACTGTTCCTTTTTAGGGCTGAGTAATATTCCATGGTATAGATAGACCATGTTGTGTTTATCCATTCATCTATGAGTGGACACGGGGCTATTTCCGTTTTTGAGGGGCTACAATGGACAAGGCTTCTGTGGACACTGGTGGACAAATTTTCATGTGGACACATGTTTTATCTCCTTTGAGATAGGAGTGGAGTTGCTGGCCTCTACGGCTCCATGTTTTGCCTTGAGGAACAACAGCAGACAGGTTTGGGCTTCTGGCTTGCCTGGGTCAGGAGTAAGGAACCCCAACTTCCAGCTGGGGATTGACCTTCTGCAGCACCACCCCGAGCTGCTCCCCCAGCTCCTGTCTACTGCCCCAAACAGAGAGCCCGGTCTCCACATGCTAGAAGGCCCTGTCCCTCCCCCAGTCCCCACGGGCTCAGAAGCCCTGGATACCTTCCCGCCTCCACGGCCCTGTCCCTGTTTGAACCCGTCACTCATTTTCTTTGGTCTGTAATTGTGTCGACATGCGACTAACCCGCAGGCTTTCCTAGGGCCCTGGACGCGCCTCCGCTGGCTTTACCTTCCCTGGTGTTCACACTGCCTTACGGGCAGCGGGGTCCGGTCAGCGCCTCTGAGAAGCCAAGGTGATTGCATTGCCCAGGCTGGGAATGGGTTTTCGGGGTTGGCAGGGCTGCTTGGAAACTCCATCGCCTTGAACTCTAAGCTCCTGGGGCTCGGGCCAGGGCTGGGCCCGCTGACTGCTGTGTCCCTTATTTCTGGCATGACACCTGGGGTGCAGTCCCTGGCGGATGTTCGTGAGGGTTCCAAGACTGTCCAGAGGACACAACGCATCCTCCAGCTGGGACAGGGGACGTCAAGGAAGCACCTGGTCTGGGCGTCACGACACCTGGATCTGAATTCTTATTCTGCTTCCAACTCACCCTTTGACCCGGGGAAAGTCCATTTCGCCCTCTAAGCCTCGGTTTCCCCATCTGTAGAATGGGAACATCAAACTCAGGCCATCCTGGAATTGCCTTTGCCAAGGTGAGAAACCAGACTTGCAAGGAGACCCTGCCCACGCCGTTCCTGGCTGGCTCGGGAGGGGTCGTGAAGGCTGTTTTAAACAGGTTGTTATTATTATTATTACTTGTTGTTGTTGTTGTGACCAAAAGATCTGATACAAACAGCGTAGATGTTACTTGGCCTCGCGGTTTCAGAGGTTTGGTCCATGGTCGGCCGACTCCATAGCTGTGGGCCTGAGGTGAGGCAGAGTGTCATGTCAACACCTTCTATCCAGGCCAGTCCTGGAGAAGGCCCTGTGGGCTGGTCCACTGGTCAAGAAAAACTAGGAAGGGTCATGGCCTGGGGCTCGGGAGCATCAGGCTGCAGGGGTCTGGGCTCTGGTGTGTGGAAACTTCCTGTCCTAGTCTGTTATGTGTTGCTATAACAAAATACCCAAGGCTGGGCACTTTATAGAGAAGATAGGTTCATTGAGTTCACACTTCTGGAGGTTCAAGGGCATGATGCCGGCCTCTGCTCAGCTCTGGTCAGGGCATCACCATGGTGGAAATATGTACAAAAGGGACAGGAAGGGGCCAGGTGCACCCTTTCATAACCACCTGGAAACCGATCCACTCCTGCAGACTGACCTGTCCAGCCCAGCAGGACGGCATCAATCTATCCACAAGGGTTAAGCCCATGGCTTAACTGAACTTCCACCAGGCCCCAGCTCTGAGAGGCCACAGTGAGGACATGAGCACCTTTGGGGGACACACTCAGAAGGTAGCGACCCGGAGCACAGGGCTTTGGTTACCAAAACGTCCAGGGTCCAACTCCCATTCAGTGAAGCACTTGAGGACACGGGCCGTGAAACCAGGCAGGACAGCACGTCCCACCAGCAGCCTGGCCCTTGGCTCCTCGCTTGCTCTGGAGCTGAGGACTTCACTTCTCTGAACCTCAGTTTCTTTATCTGTGAAACAGGCATGAACAGTCACGAGGATGCCGCGCCCCCCTTAGCGCTCGACCTGGTGCTGAGCCCACCTCACAGATAAAGAAACAGAGGTTCCGAGAAGTGAAGTCGTCTGTGAGATCCGTCCACATGCTTGGTTGTGGGTATCCGTGGTTGGGACTCCATTGCTAGGAGTTTTGCATTCCGTGAATTTTCTATGGTCTCTGCACGCATTTGCCTACTAATCGACGCTGGGGGAAGTTCCTCCGTGGGGCTCTTAAGAAGGCTGGTCCTGCCAGCACCTTCCTGGGTCTCTGGTGCCCACACACATGCTTTCTGGGGGTGTCTGCCTAGGGGCGAGGCTGCTGTCTCTGGGCAGGGGCTTGTCTGTCTCCAGTGGGACCACCAAGCAGGCTTCCTAAGTGGTGTGTCGATCAGCTACTTTCACGTTTAAACTTACTTTTTAAAATTGAGGTGAAATTCACATAACACAAAATCAACCATTGGAAAAGCATCACGTCGGTGCTATTTAATATATTTACAAGGTTTTGTAAGCATCATCTTCTTCTAGTTCCAAACCATTTTTTATTGCCCTCAAAGGAAAACCTGGATGAGGTGATGCACACCTGGAATCCCAGCTACTCAGAAGGTTGAGGCAGGAGGATCGGAAGTTCAAAGCCCGTCTGTGCAACTTAGTGAGACCCTGTCTCAAATGGGAATGTAGCTCAGTGGTAGATGTCTCCCTAGCATGCCCAAGGCTCTGAGTTCAATCCCCAGCACTGGACAAAAGGAGAGAAAGAGATTCCAGGACACTTTAACAGTCACCCTGCATTCCTTCTTCCCCCAGCCCCTGGCCACCACCAATCTGCTTTCTCCCTATGGATTTATCTTTTCCAAATCTTTCATAGAAATGGAGTCACACAATATCTGTCGGTCTTGTTCTGCCTTACTTCACGTAGCAGAATGTTCTCAAAGTTCATTCCCGATGTAGCATGGATCAGTGCTTTGTTCCTTTTGACAGCTGTCTAATATTCCACTGTATGGACATACCACATTCTGACCATCTGTTCATCAGTCCATGGACAATATTTTAAACACTGAGCATAAACATCCAAAATAGGCAGATTGTTAGAAAAGTTCAGATGGAAGGCTTAGCGTCAAAAACAAGTCACCCTATCTCTTGAGATGATGACATTATCTATGGACTGTTGTCATGAACACGCTTCAGACACACACACAAGGTGACAGAAACAGAGTCCCCTCAGGCATCTTATCCTGCAGCCGTCTTTCTTCCCTTTCTTTGAAGTGATGGGAGGGGAGACAGCAGCTCTCCACACCTTCAATTGGGATTCGCCACGATGTGGTGGTTTTGCTTGGGGCTCCCATGCCAGAGCCCGGAACGTTCTGCTTGCTGTCTGAGTCTGTCTACAAAGGGGTCTCTGTGTGTGAGCAGGGGTGTGAGGGCAGCTGGGGGTCAGGTGGGGGCCCAGGAAGACAGCTGGAGGCCCCTTTTCCTGCAGACCCTTTTTCCCTTCCTCCGTCCCTGAGCAACTTGGTTCTAATGATGCTGCCGAGCCCCCCACTTCTCTTCCTCCCTTAACAATGAGGAGGGAGAGCATGCTGAGGTTCTTGGACTGCTTTTTCTTGTTTCTCTAAAGAGAAATGCTACTGGACACACCTTTGAACTTCTCTGACCCTCGGTTTCCTCATCTGGACAATGGGGAGAGCACTAACCACCTTACGCTGAGTGGAGTAATTTCTAGAAAGGGCTGGGTGTGTGGCGTTGGCGGGCCCTGCAAAATGCCCACAGGATTGCTCTCGTTGCAGAGACGCCCATCTTTTCCAGCTGCCTTGTTGTGCAGGAGCAGGGATTCCCAGAGCCGGGGGCTGCTCCCTTAGGAAAGGTCTCTGGCGTGATCGCGGGGACGTGGGACCGCCTGTGGCCCACGCAGTTATGAAGAGTGTTGTCCCCGGGGTCTCAGCGCTCGCTGAGGCCTGATGGAAACCAGGCAGCCACCACTCCATGTTTCTGAAGAGCCACGGTTCCAGAGAGGGGCAGCCCGTCACCCGCACGGTGGACCCAGATCCAAGTCTTGCTGCTGGCCACCTGCTCTGCCCTCCCAGAGGGGATCCCTCTCCCCCGGAAGTGAGTGAGGGTCTGGTGGGTGCCTTTCAAGGGCATGTCCCAGCTCAGACGTCAGCAGCAGGGACCGGAGATGCAGGGGCTTCCTGGAGCACAGAGAGCAGGCCGGCTGGTGGCCTCCACCCAGGGCAGGAGCAGATCTGGGACACCTAGAGACGGAGACAGGGCAGGACGGAGGCAGAAGCCCCTGAGAGGGACGGCCAGGGGCGGGGGGCTGGGCGGGGCAGGGGCTTCCCTCTCCCCATGTGGTTTGAGTTCAGGCCTGGCTGCCGCTCGGCCCTGTTTGCTTTGGAAGGGGCGCCTGTGAACTCCCTCCTGCCCGGCTGTGGCCTCAGCCTGGGTCCTGCCTGGTCCTCGCTGGGTTAGATGTCCACACGCGTCTGCACCGTGTGTGTGGTCACCCCGACACAGCGGGACACAACGTCACTCACTTTCTCTCTCCCTCTCTCTTTTTTTTTTTTTTTGGTGCCAGGGATTGAACTCGGGGGCCTCAACTACTGAGCCACATCCCCAGCCCTGTTTTGTGTTTTATGTAGAGACAGGGTCTCACTGAGTTGCTTAGGGCCTCGCCATTGCTGAGGCTGGCTTGGAACTCGCGATCCTCCTGCCTCAGCCTCCTGAGCCGCTGGGGTGACAGGTGTGCGCCACTGCTCCTGGCCTCATTTTCTCTCTTAGCCTTTACCAGGACTGGACCAGCCAGCTGCCTCCCTCTCTGCCACCTGGGGAAACTGAGGCTTGGACACACACAGGAACCCGGTGCGGCCATGTTGCGGGTGGCCTAGCCAGATTCAAACCTCGCTGTCCTTGGCTCTGGGTCCCTTCTTTGGGTGGGGGTGGTTTCCCCTTGTCCACTCCAGGATGTGGCCGGGAGACAGCCCAGCTGCAGCTCAGAGCAGATGGACCTTGGGGTCAGGCCACCACTGCCAAGTCCCCGTGCAGGGAATGTTTGAGCTACGAATAATTGCAAAAGGACTTCTAGGGCTTAGAGGGTGTCCCCACCTGTGGACACCCCTGTGAGTAAGGAGGCAATGGGGGCTTCCTTCCTGGAGGGGGCGGTTCTCAAAGGCTATCCTCTTATTTCTACCCACTTTTTAAAAATATTTCATCAGGCCACGCGCGGTGGTGCATGGGGTCATCCCAGTGGCTCGGGAGGCTGAGGCAGGAGGATGGCGAGTTCAAAGCCAGCCTCAGCAATGGCGAGGCGCTAAGCAACTCAGTGAGACCCTGTCTCTACATAAAACACAAAATAGGGCTGGGGATGTGGCTCAGTGGTCGAGGCCCCCGAGTTCAATCCCCGGCACCAAAACAACAACAGAAAGATCTGATCTGAGAGGAAGTGAGCACCCGAGATCCCAGATTTATCTTCTGGCCTCTTTCATCCCCATTTCACAGAAAAGCCCAGAGGCCCCAGGTGTGCAGCCACCTGGCCGAGCTGCGGTGCAAGCCCAGGTCACCTGGATGCACGTTGACCCCACGGCCTGGGCAGCTGTGCAGGAAGGCTGCCCCAGGCCTCTGTGACCTGCCGTGACTGCAGAGAACCTCCCATTGCCACCTGCTCAGGTGCAGGAGGGGCTGTGGTGGCTACGGAGCAGGTGTGGTAAAATGGACCAGAGAAGGGTCTGCACCCTTGTTCGTCCATTCAACCAACAGGACCCAAGCTCTGTGCTGGATGTTGGGATTCCCAGTGACAAGGCTCACCAGGACATGCCTCAGGGACCGGACATTCTCATTACCCTTCGGTTTCCTGATTGCTGTGTGGCTCTGGGCAGTTTGCTTTCCCTCTCTGGTCCTCCATTTCTCTGGCTATAAAATGAGGAGAGCGGACTCCACTTTCAGCGTTTCCTCCTGCTCTAAAGTTACTTAGATGTCTCCTCGTGGCAGGCAGCACCCGTGTCCCCATCTGAACCTCGTGGCAGCTGTGTTGGGCTGACGCTGGGAGCATCGGGCTGCCCTGCTCTATGTCTTCAGGCTTCCTAGTGCCTGCTTGGTACCAGTCCTTAAAAGGTCCTGAGTGAGGCTCTGGAGAGTTTCCACTCCATGTACCTGAAGACACAGAAGGATCACCGCACACCCAAGGCCCAGCAAGGTTCTGACCCAGGTGGACGATGGACCAGAGAGGTCAGGAATTTGGAAGGAAATGATTGGTAAGGCGGTTTTTGCAGAAATCCAAGAGGTAGAGGGAGGGAGAATGATGGCTTAGCAAAGGGTGATGGTGAAAAAGAGGGGAGGTACAGGAAGAGATTCAGAGCCATTTAGAAGGTAGAACTGGCAGGATTCGGTGAGGCATATATCAGTCAGCTACTAACACTTTACTGCTGAGTAACAAACATCCCCAAGCAAACTGGAAAAAATTAACAAGCATTGATTTAGCTCATGAGTTTCCATGTTGATTTAGATTGGGTTTGATTGGATGGTTCTTCTGAACTAGGCTGGTTTACATGTCCATGGATGGCCTGGCTACCCGTTGATCCAGGATGACCTTGGCTGGGGACAACTCAGCTCTGCCCCCTTGTCAATCATCCTCCAACAGGCTACACTGGGCATGTTCTCATGATAGTCACAGAGGAGCAGGAGGAGGAGGAGGAACGGGACAGGAAGAGGAGGAGGGAGAGGCTTGCTGTGTGACCTCAGGGGAGTCACTTGACTTCCCTGTGTCTCAGGTCTCTCATTTGTGAAATGAAAGGGTTTGGATAAGAAAATATGAAAACTCCATTCTGACCCCACCACTCATGACATTGAGTGGGTTTCTTTCCTGAAGGACTTATCAGTGCCTTTAATGCTGGTGGGGAGATGGCAGGCAGCTTTCCAAATCTGATTCATCCCTAGGTTTTCCTATTTGCTTTTGTTGAAGAGTGTCTTAAAGGACAGAGTCTGGGACTCTGAGTTTGGGCAATATTGAGCTCATGGGAACACACCTGGGCTTGAGCATCCCTCTCCAGCCCTGCTCACCTGAAATCCACATACTCTCTCATTTTTCCTGTCCCCTTACCTTAGGCAGAGCATGTGGCTTCCCAGCCAGGGGCAATGTTTGCAAGAACAGGGGTGAATTCTTTACACACATTCTCTCCTCCCAAGGTCAACATGGTGCAGGCGTATTGAGGTAGGAGGGCCACAGGCTGGACTCAGGATTGCCGAGTCACCACATGCAGGATAGCCACCCTGGAAAAGGTCCAAACTTATATCAGATTTGGTGCGAGCAAGAAGCAAACCTTTTTGTATCAGGCCACTGAGGTTATTATGGAGGTGTATTTGTTACTGCAGCAGACCCTGACTTATCCTAACTTGCACATAATATGACTTTCTTTCTTCATGGACATCTTTCCATGCTGGGACACATAGACTTTGCTTCTTCTTTTTCATATCTGCATAATATTCCATAGTGGCCACACCTTGATTTAGTCAATCAGTCTCCTTTAGATTATTCTCGGGCTGTTTCCAAGCTTTCACAAGGGTCCACAATGCTGTAGTATCCTTATGCATCTTTATCCATCTTGGTGCAGTATAGGTGGCACTGCTCAGCCAAGTTGGCACGTGCCTTTAGCATTTGTGTGTTCTTTGCCAAATGATTTGCCAAAGATGTCAAACCAGTTTCACTGCCACTGACAGTTTTCCCCAGTCCATTTGCTCTGCCCCTGTTAATGAAAGATGTTCTCTACCTTTCATCTTTGTCAATGTGGTAGACAGAGCCTGGTGTCTTAGTTTGTTTCATTTAATTAATTAATTAACTGAATTGGGGCACTTAACCCCCGAGCCACCTCCAGCCCTTTTTATGTTTCATTTTGAGACAGGATCTTGCTGAGTTACTTAGGGCTTGGCTTCATTGCCAAGGCTGGCCTCGAACTTGTGAGTAGTCCTCCTTCCTTAGCCTCCGGAGCTATTGGGAGCTCCTGGGCCCGGCCTGGCCTCTGATTTTAATTCATGTTTCACAGCAAGGTTTTCATGCGTTGGGGTTTTTTGGCAACCCCGCCAACTTTATGGAGAGAGAAAAAGACCTGACCCAGAGATGGATGCTGGAGAGACACGCACAGGGGGTGTCAGATGCTGAGACAGGTTGGGCAGACCCCTGCCTCGCGGAGTTGGAGAGACTCACCCAAGGAGGAGACAGGAGAGAGGTGGGTGGGAATCCAGTCTCCTGTTTCCCTGGTGCACACAGCCGGGTCCAGCTCCCTCCAGCAGGGCTCGGATCCAGAAGCCGGACCCCCTTCACCTCGGTGGCCAGCAGCTGGGGCGCAGGGGGCCGGGCGGGCTGCTGGCTGGGGTCCTCCTGGCCTGCAGCCACCAGCCTGGCTGGGCTGCACGGGTCTGCAGGCTGCATCCCTGTATCTTGGTTCTTCTGGCTCTGAACTCGCCCTTCCCAGCCAGGGAGGAGATAACCCCGCTCCTTCCCAGCCCCTGGGGCAGCAGGAAAGACGTCAGGAAATAGCCCGAGCATGACGCACCTCCCCAACCCGCCGTGTCCACTCTCATTTCCATGAAGTGTGGAGAAAGAGCGGCTGCCCAGGAGCCTCCACATCTGCACTGCTTCCTGTTTTCTCTAGAAACCACCAGTTCCCTGAGCTAAGACGTGGACCCGGGCCCCTGTCTGCTGGTAGGCGTGCACATGCGTGCGTGCACCTTAGGCCGTGCACTCAGTGAGTCAATCAACAAACAGCCTTGGAGAACCCTGGAAGTCTTCCTAATGATAAGGCTAGCCCGGTTTCCCCAGGACCCCGGCACATCCAGCCGCTTCATTCGCCAGGCTGCTGAATGGCCCTCCTCCCGAGTTCCAGCATGGGGGGGCTGCACGTCCTCTGGTCTACCCTCGACCAGGGACAACAGCCTGATCCTGGTGACAGTTGGAACCGAGAGGGGCCATCTCCTCGTAAGGCCAGTGTGCGACCGATGTAACTGGCCGGTGAACCCTTGCTTGTCCCCTGCTGGCCTCTTGGAATGTGAAATGCTTCTAATTTTAAACACCAGCAGGGGCAGGTCTAATTTTAGATGGCTCCTGTGCCGGGGCTCCCAAGGGAGTCCAGGCTCTGTTGCTTGTGGCACTTGGGGTGAGGCCGGTGCCTTCCAGAACTGAGCGGGGAGTCATGTTCCGGAGGACCTGGAGCAGCTCGGACCCACCCAGCGCCAACTGCGACTTCTTCAGAGCTTTTATTTTGTCAGGTCTTGTACCAAGCCAAGTGTTCTTCATATAATTGGATAGACTTTTATTTTGAAGGGTCAGTCAGCCAACACTTACTGAGCACTTACTATGCACTAGGTGTTGGGAATGCGGAAATGAAGCTGACCTAGCCCTGCCTGCGGAGGACTCATGGTCTGGTGCTCACAGGCCAGTCAAGGACAGACACTGTTAGCATCCCTGCTGTGGCCCCAAAAGCCATGCATGCCCATTCCAATGACCAGCACCAAATAAGTGCTCTTTTGTTGTTGTTGGGGTGCCAGGGATTGAACCCAGGGGCCCTCGACCACTGAGCCACATCCCCAGCCCTATTTTGTGTTTATGTAGAGACAGGGTCTCACTGAGTTGCTTAGGGCCTCACCTTTGCTGAGGCTGGCTTTGAACTCCTGATCCTCCTGCCTCAGCCTCCCCAGCGGGTACCTGGCAAAAAACTGCTCTTTGACTGAGGGTTTGCCTGGCCACCAGCACTTGCTCTGCCCTGGAAAAGATTAGGCAGAAAGGGGCTGGGAAGTGCCACTACCAGAAAGCCTCCAGCTCCCCGGAAGCTGGAACGTGGTGCATGAACGCCCAGCCCTCAGCCGTCTACACCCCGGTTCCCCCAGGGGCTTCTTGTTTTCTTGTTTATACCAAATAAACTGCTCATCTGAGTGGGGGAGGCTTCTGGGGGAACCCAAATCAACACCGTGGAATGGCTACAGGGACAGCAGGCAGCGAGCGCCACTTCACCAGAGGCGGGTCTGGAGCTGGCGGCTGGCCACGCCCACTCGGTCTGGGTCTGGGTCCCTCCCACTTTGCGGGCAAAGGCGCCGGGGCTCAGGGGAGGAAGGTGATCGGCAGAGGAACCGGGAAGCCGGGGCGAGCAGGAGGCTGGAGTCCAGGGGGCTGCCATTCCAGGCCTGGGGTAGTCCCCTCCAGCGGGTCTTGCTGTGTCCTTCAGGGTGCCATGGCTCAGTTTCCCTGCTGTCCCTTGGCGTGAAGGACTGTTTCCCCTGTGGGCTGCTGAGCTTCTGTCCCTCAGCCACAAACCACCTCTTTCCCTCTGGCTGGCCGCCTGAGCTGGAGGCTGTGCGTGCTGGAGGCTCATGCCATGGTCTGGCCTGGGCACTGGGTTGGCAGTGGGTGGGGACTGGGGGTGGGGACTTGGAGGTGGTGGACTCTTGAGGAGGCGGAGCCTGGTGGGAGGAAGTTAGGTCACGGGGTGTGTCCTGGAAGGGGCCCCTGGGACCCTGGTCTCTTCTTCTCTCTCTCCTTTACTCCTGGCGGTGAGGTGAAGGGCTCGGCTCTGCTCTGTGCTCCCCACTGTGATGTACCCCCTCGCCACAGGCCCAAAGCAACAGGGGCAACTGATCCTGGATTAGCATCTCCCAAACTGTGAGACCAAATAAACCTTTCTTGCTTTATAAGTTAAATATCTCAGGTATTTGTTATAGCGATGGAAAGTTGTCTGGCACAGAAAGTAAGAAAGAAGCAAGTACCACAGAAGGGAAAGTGGAGAGACAGAGAAACCAGGACCTTAGAGACATCGGTTGAGTTGCTGGATCAAGCCTTGCCTGAAAGCAGAATAGCTCTGTACACTTCCATACAGAAAGAAACGTAATTCATTATTTTGGGGTAGGGGTTAGCTTTATGGAAGTGTAATTTGCCGATGCCAAAATTAACATTCTTTAGATTTCTATTTATTTTAATAAATACATAACCATGACCATGATCAGGATATGAAACTAGTCCGAACCCTTTCCCCACACGTGCTTGCATTTTCTCTCTGTCCTAATTTTTTTCCCTAAATCGTGGGCCAATCTGAATCGTGTGCTCTGTAATGTGCTCGTCAAGCACCTTTACTGATAATTCCCCAAGATGGACTCTTCCTCCTTTTTCTCCTCGTGGCCTTCCTGCAGAAATTAGTAGCATGTTCCCCGGCCCAAGCTCTGTGCTGGCCGCCTCCCTCGTCACCTGGGTTGGCAGGAGACCCTCGCCATTCTGGTAGCAGAGCTGTAGAGGTGCCACCCCCCTCTGCCTCCATCCAGGGGCTCCCGGGAGGCTGGGACATTCCTGTGTCTGGGACCAGGGATTGGGAACAGCTGGGATCACTAAGATCCTGCATTTGGTGAGAGGTGGCTATTCTGAAGCCACTTCCTGCACTGGACAGTGAGGAGCTGACCTTTCCCTGCTCAGTAAACCAACTGCAGCCAGAGAAAAGCTTCCCTGGTGAGTGGAGGCCACAGCCAAGGTCAGGATGCCATCTCCAGAGGGCAGAGGGCAGGAGGGGAGAGCAAACCACTGGGAAACCTGGGCTCTGATCCTGTCCCGCCATATGGCCTTGGGGGTAGTCACTTCTTGAGCCCTTCCGCACTCATTAGGCACCTGCTGTATGCCTGGACCCTAGAGATGGAGGTTGCTTTGTATCTACCAAAGGACCCATGAGGGCAGAGCTTCAGGGCTGGGGGAGGCCGGCAGGGTCACCCTGTCCAGCCTGGCGGGGCCTTTGACAGTGAGCCCTCGCTCGAGGGTGTACGAAGTCCTCTCTGATCCCCCCTGACCGTGATTTTCCCCATCCCAGGGAGGTCCTATCCAGGAGAGGATGTTTCTTTGACTTCCTCACTCGGCAGAGGTCAGGTCCAGCCCAGGAACGAAGCTAGAGAAAGAGGAGGAAGAACAGACCCTTGCTTGGGAACACCACGGCTGCCACCTGACATGAGTTTTTGTCTTGGGTTGAAGCTGGCCACGTGCCAGGACTGACCCCCGACCCGTAGCAGACTGTCCCCTGGGTGGGCAGGGAAGAGAGAGGCCACATGCCCCGTGCTCCAGGCAGGGCCCACCTGTGCCCAGCGTCTTCCGGGTACCGGGGGCTTTGGTCAACAGTGACAAGGTCAGCATCCTCACCCCACTGGACGGAAGACAAACCAGGCTCAGAGAGACGCGGCCGTCAGCCCAGAGCTCCCCTCGGGGACCTGGGCAGTGCAGGCACCTGGGTCAGCGTTGCTGCTGTCTCTGCTCTCGGGGACATCTGGAGCAAGCCACTCCCGGTCTCCAGAGCCTTGGTGGCCCAGAGGCACGAGTCAGGGGTTCTCAAACTTGTGTGCATCAGAATCCCCGGGTCAGCTCACTCAGTGCAGGCTGCTGGGCCCCACTCCCCACAAACTGCTTCTGCACGGGGTCGGGTCGGAGCCCAGAAGACGGGCTGTTGCTGGTCCGGGGACCACACTTTGAGAACCGCTGGGCTAGACCATCCCAGAAACTCCTGAATGGCCTCTGGCAAGCCCCGCCCGTCCTCATCCTCCCCATTCCTGGCGAGCCCCTGCTCCCGCGGCTTGGTCAGCTGGGCCCTCAGAAGACAACGCCCTGAATTTTCTGGCAAACTCACAAGAGGGACCCGGGGAATTGCAGCCCTAGAACCGGCTTTCAGCAAATTCAAACCCGCAGGTGAAGATGACTTAGAGCTTTGGGGATCAATATTCCTGGGTGGAACTGATGAGCAGGGATGGGGGCCGGTGGTGGGGGTGGAGGTGACAGGTCCCCGGAAAGCCGCTGTCCCCACACCCCCCACGGGGCTGCTGGATTTGCACTGCTCTGCCAGGCGGCTCTGATCTATCGGCTGTCCCCAGGGAGCCTCCAACTTGCCCTTGGTAAACAAAGGCTTTATTTCCCAGGCCGGTGGGGAAAATTTCAGGCCTTTATAATTAAGTGTCCCGGTGAAGGGCAGCTGCCGAATCCTGCGCTGGGTGCCCGTCAGGCGGGTGATGGATGAAATCAACACATCATCCGGCGCAGCCCACCGTGAGCTATGGGGTCGTATATCACCGCAGGCCCGGCCGGCTTCACTGTACGCGGTGGTGGAGGCCACGGGCGGAGGCAGGAAGCTGGGGTTCTGTGGGAATGGGGTGCAGAGGCCCTGGGCTGGTTCCGGGGCCTCCCCTAACTTTTCCTGGTGCAGCTGAGCAAGCTGGGACCAGGGCAGGGTGGGGTCAGCCCCCATGCCCATCCTGTCCTGCCTCGATCCTACAGCCACGTCACGGCCCTGGAAGAAATGCAGAATCCAAACTTGATTCTGTCCCTTTTCCTCACTCTTCCATCCAACCCACCAGCAACCTTCTAGCTGGTTCTGTCCCCTAAATACATGGCTCCAGAGTTCACCTGCTTTTCTTCAGTTCATGGTCACCACCCCCATCCAGGCTGCCATCTCTCCCTCTCTCTCACTACGCTTCCCCACACATGGTTGGGATCCAATTCTCAGTCCCGGAAAGTGACCATGTGACTTTGTCAATACCATGAAGTTGCAGGAAGTGTATCAGTTCCCGTGTGAGCCCCGAGGCCTTGCTGCCGACCTATTCACTTACAGTTCGCCATCACTCACAGCCTAGGCTAGCCCTGGGGTCTCAGGAGGAAGATGAGACACAGGGAGTAAAACTACTCCAGCTAAGATGCTTCAGCCAAGCCCACATACAGCAGAGCTCCCCTCTTCCCAGAAGACCCCCCGATGTGTGTGATAGCTCTCATACACTCCCAAGTCAGGGGATGCTTGTCACTCAGCAAAAGCTAACTGATACACATTGTCCACAAGCCCTTGCATGATTTAGGCCTTTCCAACCTCTCCAATCTCATCTCATTTATTTCTCCACTATAATTATCACTCTTCCCTGGCTCAGGGCCTTTGTGCATGCAGTGCCCTTCTCCTGTCCTTTAGATCTCACTATAAATGTCATCTCCTTGGAGAGATCCTTCACGACACCTCCATCCAAAGCAAGTTTCCCAGCCTGTTACTCTTTTAGTCTCGCTTATGTCCTGCATGAAATTGTAAAGAACCCAGCAGTTGGAATGGCCTTATTTTTCCGTCCTTGCCACCCGCTACCTTGCTTGCTCTCTGGATCTCCTCTACAGGCTCCATGGTGCTGGGGCCAGGTCTCAGGGTGTCTCTGATTCACGCCTCTGTCCTCAGCCCTGAACTGGCTCAAGGCTGACGGGTGTCTCGTGTGTATTCAGGACAGACCCTCCTGCCCCCGGGACAGCGCCCAGGTCTCTGTGGCTTCTCATCACTCCCTGCGTTTGTCCGACGAGGCTTTTACTGTGTGCGAGGCTGCAGGGCAGGAAGGCTGGGGGAGCCGGTGGGGAGAGACCTTGACAGTGGGAGGCTGTGGTGTGGGCTCCAGAGGCAGGACGGGACACCTGCAATGCCACCACTGTGGCCCTGGGGCTCTCACCACGCCTGGCCCAGAACAGCCTCCCTACTTGTTGTTGGATGAGCAGATGAAAGAACAGGCTCCTAACCAGGGCTTAGGCACGTGGGGAGCCAATGCCAAGGTGACAGCCCCATGTGGGGCCGTGTCACCAGACAGGACCCTCCTGGGCTTCACAGAGTCCATTGGATCTCTTTCCTGCAGACCTTTTCAGAGCCTTTAACACACTAAGGAATTCTGGGATTCCCAGAGTTGCCCATTAGCAGGACGAGGGGACCCTGTAACCAGGCACCAGTTTGTGGAATCACTGGTCACAAGGACACACTGGCCTGGGATAGGGTCACAAAGTACGATTTCAGGTCGATTCTAGCCCTCCGATAGTTTGACCAGGGCTTCGTAGGGTTTTAAAGGACATAACACTTATTTGATAGTAAACATGTTTAAAAATGTCTGAATTTCCAGCTTCTGTCCAAGAACTCAGTGGACACTCTGGGTCCCACTCACCCGCTGGCACGGCCCTCCAGGAGGGCCTTGGCCCTACTGTTTACCATAGTCCCCACCTCTCCCTACTGTCCTCCACTCTGTTCTCTTTAGAACACACTGTGTTCTCTTTAGAACAAAGTGCCTCCCTCCTGTCTGGCCCTAGGCTTCCTGAGTTTGCCACTAGTGACCCAGAATGTCACGAGCAGCCCGAACAAGTTGAGCTTTGCCCGGGAGATGAGGGCGAATGTCCAGTTTGCACATGTCTTCGTGAAAGAAGGGTGTCCAAGGGTGGCTTCAGGGAAGGGTCTCTGGGCCTGTCTGGGCACAGGAGATGGCTTCCGCAATGGCCCCACCGTGGGCAGGACAGAGGAGAGGGTGGGCTGGGGAGGTGGCTGGGGAGGGTCTCCGACCCTCCAGCCCCAGCAGCTCACTGAGAAGGAGCCCGGGGCCGTGATTCTGGACTCTGTCTGGATGCCAGGCCTGGTCATTAGACCAGGGATTCTCCCTCCAAGTGGCCCCTGGTGGCTTCCATGTCCCCTGGAAGCTTGATGGAGAGGCGGCCTCTAGTGAGGCTCTGGGGTGGGGCGCAGCAGTCTGCACCAGGAGCCCCAGGCGGTTCTAGCTCATTTAATTTAACCCTCTCCTGGGTCAGCCGGCTGCTGCCACAAGCAGAAGGCCGGAGCCCGGGAGGCGGACCTGCCTTGGGGACTGGAACTCGGGCTGCTGGTCTCAACCAGAGTCCCGTTTTGGGTGGTAGTGGGAAGCTCAGCTCCTCGGTGGGTGAAGGAGCTGCTGGTTTCCCAGGCTAGGGGACCCTCGAGGACGTAATGGCGAAGGCTGAGGAACAGACCCATCTCAGGGATGAGCCCACCCAGGGCCAGGGAGGCAGGCAGAGCCTGGTCTCTGCACCTGTGCCTCTGGGAGGGATGGAGGCCCTGCCTTGGAGGGGCCTGGGCCAGGGTCTCCTGCTCATGGAGGACCCTCCCCAAGTCAGGCACAGCCCACCAGGCCTGCAGCCCGCCGGCTGTGCCTATTTTACAGATGGGGAAACTGAGGGCCAAGGAGGGGGCTTGCCCACCATCTTACAGGTGGTAAGGGATGAGAGGCCGGGGTTTGTCCCCAGGAAGACCCGGCCCCTGAGGCTGCTGTTCAGATCACTGTGCTGGAGGAGGGGACGGTGGCCGGTCACTGCAGGGAAGACGGATCCTGCTTCCTCCCTCGCCCGCCCCCTGTGGGTGGAATGAGTCAACTCTGTGTCCTTGGAGAGGCCCTTCAAGGGTCCCTTCTCAAAGCCAGCACTTTCCCTAGAGGCTCAGGCCTGTGTCCCCAGGGTCCCCGGGCTCTGGGAGGGTGACACAGTCACCCTGGCTCCTGAGTCGTGCTGGGATCACACTTCCACCTGGTCACGTTCCTCTCGTCCCGCCACCGGGGTGTCCTTCAGGCCTGGCACCCGGGCCTGGCGCGGGGCTGGCTGGGCGGGCGGGCAGCCCTGTGAATGGCCGCCTGTGTGAGCGGCTGCCCCTCTCCGGCTGTGTGCTCATGTCCTGTGTGGCCTTAGGTAATGGGCCGCAGGGGGTGGAGCAGGGACCCTGGGAGGCCGCTGGCCCGGCTGCAGGATGACGGGGCTTTTCCAGCCCCTGGTCCTGCCGTCTGGCCCTCCTGCCAAGGCAAACACTCCCCCAGGCGCTGCCCTGCCCGCCTGGAGGTGCAGCCCAGGGTCAGAGCGCGGCCCGCGGGGTTCGCCTGTGCACCCCGCTCTGGCCTCGGGCTCTGGGGGCTCCAGAAGAGCTCCTGGAACCTGCCTGGGGGCCTGGGTCCCCAGCTCCACAGGTCTGCTGGGCCCCGGGAGGTCAGGCTGCCAACCCGGGGCTTTGACCTCCTTGCCCAACCCCCTCACCTGATGGTGGAAAAACAGATCTAGAAAGAGAAGGGCCTCTGGGAGCTCAGCGCTCCTCCCTGGATGGCCCTGTGTGGTGTGGAAGCAGGGGCTCTGGACCATCAGACCGTTCTGCTGACGGGGCCACTGAGGCCCAGAGAGGAACAGGAGCCTCCCTGAGGCCCACGGCAGGGCTGCGATAACGATGTTGTCAGTGTTAACAGCCAACAGTTCCTGAGCTGCTGGTATCCCTGTTTGACAGAAGAGGACGCTGAGAAACAGAAAGGTTAAGACACTTCCTGGAGGTCACACAGCCAATCTTCATTAGCAGATCCAGGATTTGCTTTTCCTGCCTGGCTACTGAGTCAGGGCCACCAGTAGCTGTTCGGTCTCCTCACCGTCCTTCCCATTTCGCCCTCCAGGTCCTCTCTGATCTCGGAAGACTGGTGGAGGGCAAGTACCTCACGGAGGGCGAGGCCAGGGTGGGCTCTGCCTCTGTGCATGTGCCGGTGAGGAGGGCTTATTTTTTGCTGGGGAGTTACCGTCATAGCTCTGGTGCTCAGCATCTGCTGGGGGACTGATTCCCGGAGCCACGCAGGAGTGGGGTCCACTTCAGAGCCACAGCTGGTGGGAGCAGGGATCGCCCTGAAGCAGAGGCGCAGGGAGGCCATGGAGGAGTCCCAGCAGACGGATGGACGGGGAGGGGGAGCGCAAGGAGGATCTGGGGGTGGGGCTGGTGGGCAGGGGCCCGGCTTCAACTGGGTTTGGAGCAGCTGATGTGAGTACTGAGTTTGCAGCCCCGGAGGGGATGGCGGGAGGCATGGCCTTCCCTGGTGAGTGCTGGGAGTCGGCCACGTGTGACGTGTGGGGGAGGGGGTGGGGGCACGGTGACAGGAACAGGGTGAACACACGTATCATAAACAACCAGGGAGCGGCCATAGGCTGGGGTCACCTTCCTGTGCAGAACTGGTCACCTCATGGCAGAGGGGCAAGAAGGAAGGGGAAGAGACTGGGGCCTCACAATCAAGGACATGACCCCAATGACCTAAAGACCTCCCAGGAGATCCCACCTCTTAGAGGTGCCAACACCGCTGACCAGTGTGCTGGGGACCCAGCCATCAACACGGGTGCCTTTGGGGAACACTTGTCCAAACCCCAGGTCCTTCACATCACACACAGTCTTAATAATTTTGCTGGAGGAAGGAAGACCATCATTCATCCTGTGGGTCTCAAGTCCAGCGAGGAGGCCCCTTCTGTGTCCCCAGCTAGGCACACGGGGATGTGGGTCCTGATTATTTGTCAACAGAGGTGAGTCCAAAACGCCTCATGATTACACTCAATCTCACATCACCGGCTTTCCTGCAGGACAGGAAGCAGGACGGGGTGTGGACACGGAAGGAAAGGAGCAGAAACTAGTTCAGAGCTTTCCTGCGAGGTTGGTGCTCTCTGCAGATAAATGGGCCCAACCGACGAGGAGACGGAGGCCCGAGAGGCCCAGGTGCCACCCATCACAGCCCCGCTGGGAACCTGGGCCAACGTGGGAGAGGAGCAACAGGCCCTGTGTTTGCAGAACCTGGAGGTGTTCATGCCCACCCGGGGGCTCTGTCAGGACAGCAGCTCACCCAGAGCCCATCAACACCCTGACACACAGGAGGAGTCCTTTAAACGCCCGTCTGTTCGCTCTGCATCCCCAAAAGTGGGCTCCAGGGAGGCAGCCAGGAGCCGCCCCACCCAGAACGACTCCACGGTCCAGGCCCAGGAATTCACTGTGCATGGCAGGTGATCATTTTCCCTGAGATTCCCCAGCTGGCCCCCAGCACACGGGCTGCTAGTCCTCTGTGGGGCGGCCGGCCGGTCCTCTTTCCCCATGTCTGGATTATTATTTTTGGAGAAAACTTCCCCCGCTTTTCTGAAGAGAAAGGACATCCAGGACGTGTCTGGAAGGGGTGCGCTGGAGCTCGTGGCCAAAGTGCCTCCAAGAAAGCTGGGGGGCTAGGGGTGCCCGAAGTCCCCTGCCTGACCTGCACCCAGCTCCCCTGGGCCTCAGTTTACCTCTGAAGAGGGAATTCCAACAAGATGCCTTTGGATGCAATTTCTGTTTAAGCCACTCCATGGTCAAGATTGCTTGGCCAGCGACCTCTCCTTCCAGGGAGGACCCCTCTCTGCCCACCACAGGGGCATCATCTCACTGCCCTGGTGCCCACCTTGCCCCCTGGGGACCCCAGCCTCTGCCACCATTGGCATTTCTGAGGAGCTTCTCTGCTCCTGTCATCTTGGTGCATAATCCTGACCCCAGGAGGCAGGATGGAGAGGCCCGTCTGAGTAGAGGCTCAGAGAAGCGAGGACAGTGATCTGCCGGAGGTCAGCCAGACCTGGATGGCCGAGGAGCCAGGACCGACAGCAGGACTCACTGCAGGACCCCCACAGTCCAGGCCTCCTGAAAATGGTCAAGAAAAATCCCCTCTTTTGCCCCATGATGATCACCCCCCTGCCCAGTTTCCAATTTCAAGACAAAACCCAACCAACCAAATCGATCCAAAAAAACAACGAGCTTCCTTGGCTAAAGCTCCCTGTTCTCTGTTCCTTCCAGAAGACCTGGGAATTCTTTTTTGGCAGATCTGCAGGAGGTGGGGGCCCAGCTGGGGAGGAAGGGTCGCCTCCATCTCTTTGTGGCCAACTGGGGGGTTGGGGGGGCGTTTCTGAGACCAGAGCTTTGGAGGCCCGCTGCCCCCGCAGCCGCGGCCCCCTCCTGGTCCCCAGGTCTCCTGGCAGGGCCGAGGGGGGCCGGGAGCCTGTCAATGCCTCTTAGCAATTGGAATGTGCCCTCTGACCCTGCGTCGCCTCCCCTTAGGCCCTACCCCTGGGCCTTCTGGAAACAAACGGAGCAGAGTGTCTGTGTGTGGCTTGAAAAGCCCCGGCTTGGGCAGGGGGGAGGCTACTTCTTTTTTTTGAGTCTTCTGAGGCTTCTATAGTGTCTGAAGGACTTTTATTTTGGACTGGGAGGATCAGCTGGTGCTGGGAAACTGCTGTCGGTGGGACCCGGCCATGGGGGGAGAGGGCCGCTGGCTGGACGCCCACCCAGTTTGGGTTTCTTGCTGGACTCATGGCCACAGGGCCTCCCCAGGGGGCTGGGGTCCCTGGTGACTCGAGGGCTCTGTTTTCTAGAAGCCTCTGGAGCCCTGGAAGGGGCCCTTGGGCTGGACAGGAAGGAACAGGGCGGGGAAGCTGGTGACATCCAGGAGTCAAGCAGCTCGAGTGTGTGGTGTCCCCTCTCGCAGGCCCAGAACGTTCTCCCGGGTGGGAAGGAGCCTCTGGCTTCCCTTTGCTTCCTCGATGGTGGCACTGGGTGGTTTTGGGCTCCCTTGGCTGAGCGGGGAGGGGACACAGGCTCCTGCAAGGGCATCCTTCCCCTTTCTGGAATGAGACCCGGGGACGATCAAATGGCCTTTTCTCTTTTCTATCCTCCCTCCCGTTTCCTCTCCTCTTCTCTCTTTTCCTTCCTTCCTTCCTCCTTCCTTGGTGCTGGGGATGGACCCTGAGCCTCTCGCGTGCCTGGCGAGCTGTGAACCCGGAGCCACCTCCGCCGCCCAGGCTGGCTGCACCGTAGATCAGAGCTCAGCACGTTTGTTTTTTCTCTAAAGGGCCAAATATTTTAGGGTTTCTCGTCTCCCCTGGGATCCCTTACCTCTGCCATTGTAACACAGAGGGTGTCACGGACAACATGTCATCGAAGGAGTGTGGCTGTGGGCCAATGAAACTTTATTTGAAAAAATAACCAGTGGGCCAGGCTTGGCCCATGGCGGGTGATGTCTCACCCACACTCGCCTCTTGTTCTCCGAGTCTTGGGCAAAGATCCTTGGGGCTGTCATGTTATGAGTCCCAAATGACAGTGTGATGGTGTCAAAGGTGGCGGAGGGGCAGGAGGACAGGGGAGAGCTTTGAGGCCAGGCAGGCCCAGGTTGGATTCCTATCTCCGAAGAGTGACTGCAATGTGACCTTGGCTGCTGGCTTTCCCTCTCTGAGTCCCAGTTCCCTCCTCTGTGAAATGAAGATGCTGTGAACACCAGGTCTACCAAGTCGTTGAGGGGACACCATAGCCGTGACCTACGGTGCCTGGCGAACCCTCGGCTCCCACCAGCCTCTGGTCCATGTGCAATCGAAATGTAGCGCCCCCGACCATCCGCCCAGGTCCACGGAGAACAGAAGGGGAGGATGAATCTTCGTGCTCTCAGCAGCGCTGGGAGCCCAGCTCTGCGGCTGAATTGCTGGTGACTGTGGGCAGAGCACTTCAACTCTCTGGGCCCGAGTCTCTTCATTTCTAGAAGGGGCCGATGGTCCTCTGCTCTCGGGCCCACTTCCCGTGGCTGGAGTGCCCTGCCCTCGCTTGGGCAATCCTCTTTGTGAAGTCGTGAGCCATCGGCCGCAGCTCAGCATCAATATGGCTCAGGAAACACACCCTGCCCTACAACCAGCCTCTCCTCCCTCAGGCTTCCTCGTCTCGATTAATGTCACCGTCATCTACTGGTGGCCCAACCAAACCCCTGAGTTGTTCTGGGGCCCCCGCCCCACCCAGCCATGCTCCATCTGGGCTGCTGGTTGGCAGATATGGCGCCATGGATTCCTCCACGTCCTGCACTCAGTCCCCCCACCAACAGGGGGAGCTGTTTTTATTTTCTTTGCCCTCGATGCTGGTCTCAGCCATGTGACTGGCTTCAGCCAATTGGTTGTGGAGGTGACTGTGCCCATTCTGGGCTTGGACCACAAGAAACCTGGAAACTCCACTTGGGCGCTGCCCTGATAACCTGCTGGAGAGAGATGCACCCTGGAGGAACCGAGGTGTCCTGGCCAGCTGACAGCCCCCCCAGGCCGTGGCAGGTGGGTGCACGCATCTGGGACTGTCCTGCCCAGTCTCTGCCTGTGGCCCTGTGAGTGGGGCCATGCAACACCATCTAGGTGCTTCCTGTCACAGGTTTCTCCATCCTGTCCCTGAAATCCCAGATGCCTGTGTGTCATCCTGTAATCACAAGAGCCTTGTCCTGGCCCTTGATCTCCATCAGGGTGGCTTCCAAGTGGACATGAAATGGGAGAGTCCACTTGGTGCCAAAGCCATGCCCAGGCACCCACCTGGATGCCAAAGCAGGCTATGAGTCAACTTGCCCTCGATGGCCCCTTGGTGTCAGCCAGGACCCCTCCCGGGGAGCAGATGTGCCCAGGTGCTGGGTTTGGATGTTAGCCTGCTGGCATCATTTTCCTGGAGGATTTCCAATGGGCACACTGGCTGAGGACAAAAGCCTAGGGAGGACGTTGGATGGGAACATGGGGTGGAAGGTTTAGATCCAAACTTTGCCTTTTCCATCTCTGTGGTCTTGGGGTTGTGCCTCAGTTTCCCATTTGTACAATGGAGTGACCTTGCAGGGACATGGTGAGGAATGGATATAATATGCAAAAAGTCATCTGAGTCAGTCCTCAATAAAGAGAAGTTGTCATTAGTATTGCTACTGTTACTTCTCCTGCATTTCCTCCAATAATTATTTCTACATGTGCTATTACTTATTCTACCATCGCTACACCCATGCCTGCGTCGCTATCACTCACCCCTTACTTTTCTGAATGCCTGTCCTGCCATCTCTCTATGGTAGAATGAAAAGAACCTGGCTGTCAGGACACCTGGGGACTAACTAGCTGAGTTCTCAATATGCTGTGTGACCTTGGGTCCATGATTACCCTTTCTGAACTTTTTCTTTAAACTTTTTCTTTTGAAATCAGATTATAACCTCAGGAATTTGTGAAGATACTACAAAGAACCGTGTGCCCTTCCCCAAGTGCCGTCACCGTTGACTCTTAATTTAGCACAATGTCATTAGTGTGGAGTTGACCCTCTGTATCTGTGGGTTCCCCACAGCAGAATTCAAGCAACTGTGTTTCTAAAATATTTTTTTAAAAATTGCATCTCTACTGAACCTGGGTGGCTATTTTCTTGTCATTACTTCTTGAACAATAATGTCTAACAACTACTTGTGTAGCCTTTACACGGCGGCGTTAGGTCGTACAAGTCATCTAGAGATGATTTAACCACACGGGAGGCTATGTAGGTCCATGCACCAGGGACTCAAGCATTCGCATATTTTTTGGTATCATGGAGGGGTGAGGGTGGGAGTCTCAGAATCCCTCCCCAAGGTTGCTGAGGGACCATTGTAGGATATAACCTCAAAATCAGGAAATCCACGCTGGTGAATCCCTGGGACCCACAGACACTAGGGCACTTTGGGCAGTGGGCTTCTACGCATGCGTGTTCCAAGTGACCTGCTGACGGGTACAGATTCTGGGGTCCACCAGCACCACTGAGATGTGGCATGATCCAGTGCCCTGGGGCCATGGCCTCCACCTCCATCAAGGTCACGCCCATCCCTGACTGGGTGGTGTTGGGGCTCACCAACTGGCTTATTATCTGCACACCCTCGTGTCCCGCCCTTGATAGTATAGATGGATCAATCGTTCCTTCTAAGCTTCTGATTGCCTTTTTTTTTTTTTGGTACCAGAGATTGATCCCATCACTGAGCCACATCCTAGCCCTTTCTAATATTTTATTTAGGGACAGGGTCTTGCCGAGTTGCTCAGGGCCTCTCTGAGTTGTGGAGGCTGGCTTTGAACTCATGATCCTCCTGCTTCAGCCTCCCGAGCTGCTGGGATGACAGGTGTGCGCCACCGCGCCTGGCTGTGATTGCCTTCTGAGATCTTCTTAGATGCTCTACTTCAAAGAGCCCTGATCCCCTGCAGGACCCCCTTCTCTGCACCGTCATCTCAGCCTGTGGGACGGACCTACTAACGCATACAGGGAAATCGAGGACCAGAGCGCCCTCGACTATGGAGCAAGTGAGTCTGGGGGTCCAGTTTGTCCTCAGGCTCCCGAGGTTCCACCAGCCCCATGGAAACAGAAACCAACAGCCTGGCCAGGTGACAGATCTCCAAACAGCCTCGTTCCTTGGGTGGCATCTGGCTTTGGGTCCTTCCTGCTCACCTGCCAGTTTTCCCAGATGTGCGCCCTGCACATCTGTGGCCGTGGAGAAGCCCAGGCCGCGGTGCACTTGGAGAGAGCCAGCAGGCAGGCCCAGCCCTGTCCCGGGGAACTGGGGCCACCAGCTTCATGCCAGGAAGGCCCTGGGTAACAAGAGTGACCGGAGTGTCAATAAAGGCCACCGGAGAGCTGACCCACGCCCTCCCCAGAGTTAAGATCTTCTCTGTGACTCTCCCGCCACCCAAGCCCACCCTGGAGGGGCAAAAGTAAATAGTGACATTTAACCTGATCTCCTAGAAGCTCCCCGCCCTGCCCGGGCCCTGCCACTCAGAGGGGGAAATCTGGCCTCCTTCCTGTCCCCAGGCCACTGGGCCACCCCCAAGCCTCCCACGTAGAGAAATGATCAGATAAGTCAGCCCCCCAGAGGAGCGGGCGGGTGGTGCCCCGTGGGGTGCAGGGCGGGTGCCAGGTCACTACGAGGCCCCGCCAGGATCTGGATCTGATTCCAAAAGCCGCCGTGGGAGCATCTGAAATAGGGGGTGACATGCGGTGACTTCTGGTTTTAAAAAGATGACGCTGAGCGCCATGTGGCCACGTAACTACAGAGGGCAGGAACGGACGTTGGAAGTGGCTGGCGATGTCCAGAGAGGTGACAGTGGCATTGGGTGGGGTGGCGGCTGAGCAGGGAGGGGCTGGTCTGACCTGTGATGGATCTGCACCCACGAGGTGACAAGGATGGTACTCAGGGCCACCAGGAGCAATGGTGGAGTCGGGAGTTCTGTGTGGGGTCCCAGATGAGTGGAGTGGAGGCTGCCCACACGGGAGGCTGGCGTGGAGATGGGGCATCCTGAGGCCCAAGAGCAGAGGAGGTCACAGGCAGGGAGGGACCCAGGACCCCTGTGTCAGGGATCAGGGGCACTTGGTCCAGGAGGCCCCCGCAGAGGGACCTCAGGTCCGGGACACTGGCTCGACTGGGCCTGAGTCCACCGTGCCTGTCCTCCTAGGGTCTCGTGGGGCGGGGTCTCGAGAGGCAATGGATTCCACCACCTGGCGGACTCCTGTGACCCCAGGCTGGAGGATGTTCAGAGGGCACCAGGGTCGGGAGGACCCAGGGCTCAGAGAGACCCCTGTGCCTGCGGCAACGTCACACGGGACGCAGGACACCTTGGTGGCCGGTGGAGAAGGGTGGGTCGTCCAGGAAACAGAAAACCACGCTTGGTTCATACCCGGGGCCATGCAGCCCGTGAGGTGGCCGCACTGACCCACCTGCAGGTGTTCATGTGCTGTGGGCCCCTGTTCCCTTGAGCAGGGCTGGGACCTGTGACTCGCTTCCCCCCAGCAGGAGGATGGCTAAGGGCATGGGGGTCTGTCCTGGTCACCAGGCAGCACCGCTCTTTCCTCTGCTCCCTTACACTCTCCCTCTCTCTCTCTCTCAGTTACTGACTTTGAATGAGCAAATTTTCACCAACCTTCCAGCTGCAAAGAAATGACTTTTGGCCAGGTGCGGTGGCACACGCCTGTCATCTCAGCAGCTTGGGAGGCTGAGGCAGGAGGATCATGAATTCAAAGCCAGCCTCAGCAACTCAGCAAGGTGCTGAGCAACTCAGTGAGACCCTGTCTCTACATAAAACACAAAATAGGGCTGGGGATGTGGCTCAGTGGTCAAGTGCCCCTGAGTTCAATCCTTGGTACCAAAGTAAATAAATAAACCTTAAAGAAAAAGATTGAAAAATGTGATGATCTTAAACTTAAAATTTCTTTTCAACTAACAAAAGTCATCATACGTAAACTAAAAGAAAAGGCAAGTCTAGACAGAGATAGGTAAACACATACAACAGAGTGATGGAACCTGTAATATGTAAAGAGCTCTAACAATTCAATAAAAACAAGCAACACTGACCACTTAGTAGATAAGTAGGCAATGAGCTTGAGCTTGACCAGAAAATTCTCCAAAGAGAAATCACCTAGGATAAGGGCTAATCTGTAGAGCAGACGCAACGCGGGATCCGCAGCAGTATCCAGAGGTAAAATGGACCAGCTAGCGAGACACTGTCCCAGAGGTGTCCTCCTACCCATCTGTCCCCGCGCCCCTCACCATCTCCCTCCTGTGCCTCCCTCCCCCAGTCTCCCTCCCTCCGTGAGATGGACACTCCAGCTCCTCGTCCTCCAGGGAAGCCTGTGACAGGATCTCTTTCCTTTTCATGGACCAGCCGCATTTCAAGTGTTCTGTGGCCACATGCGGCTGGTGGCTCTGGTGCTGGACATCGGGTCTAGACCCGATGCGACGATGGCAGCATGATCTTTAGGATGCTGCTGTTCTAGAAGGTTCTGTGGGCTTTTCGTTTTTCCTAATGATGTTTAAAAAGCAGGAACTAAAAAGTAGCAGAGGAGCAGGTGCTGGGTGTTAAGGGTTCCCTTGATGAGTTTGGCTATAGGGGGGGAGATGGCAGATTGGCCGGGCCGAGGGGTCCAGGGAGCGCGTCATCATCTGTGGGTGGTCAGCAGGGGCAGGGAGGGGCTCTCCGAGGAGGACGTGGTCCCCAGAGGCCTGAGGGCCCCTAGCTGACGGCCCTCTCCCGGTGACGCCTGCCCCTCACCCTTCCAGGCTCTCGCAGGTGGAGATAAATAGGGCTGCCACTCCTGTCACCGATATTTGAAAAACATATTAATCACTTTAACAAATATTAGCTCAGAACAGCAATAAAGCAGCCTCTGGATCGTCCTCTCTGCGGCTGGATCACAATGGAAAATATGCTAATGTGACGCCTAATTGGTTGTGTCTGAGCACCTTCCCGCGTGAGGGGACCCGTTCCCTGGACGCCTCGCCCGATCCCGCAGAGCGGCCCTCTGGGGGGGAGCTCCAGGTCAGCACACTGGTGGACCCGGTGGCTGTCACTCCATGGAGACTCTGGGGACCCCCCCCGCCGCAGGCCTGGGTCTGGAACCCGTGTACACCTCTCCATCTCAAAACCGGGACACTCACCGTGGAAGGTTCTGGAAACATCACCCCCCGCCCCCGCCACGGACAGCTCAGAGCACAGTTCCCAGGATAACTGCAGGGTCCACAGATGGACGGGCCAGCTCCCGGGGCCACAGAGGCTGATGAGCGCCCACCCTCTGGGTCCTGGTCCTCCTCTCCCACCTGAAGGACCCTTGGTTCAAGTCAAGTTCAAGTTCAAGCTCTCTCCTCCATCCTCCTGGCCGGGCCTGGGTCCAGCGGGCAGCGTGTCCCACCTGGCCTGCTGCTGAGGCCCCCCAGAGTCCTCCCACGAGCCCGGGAGGCACAGGACATGGTGTCCTCTGGGAGCTCCAGCCCCTGGGTGGGATGCCCGTGAGGCCCCTGTCCCACCCTCTGGGCAGTGACGCAGTTCCTGGAAATGACAGTACTTCCAGCCTGGCAGGTCCCAGCAGCAGCTTCTCAGCTCTGGGCTTTCGGCAAGAATCCAACCGACGTGCGTGCGTCGGGTCCCAGGGAAGGTTTAGGTATGACTCTGACCAGCGGCACCAGGGACCATTCTTCTTTAGATTCTTTCCAGCTCTTTGAAAAATGGTTGCAACTTGCAGCGTGTACCAACCGGGTTTGCCCCACGAGACATAGCTTGGGGACCTTTCTTCTTCCTGGCTCGCCTTCCTTCTAAACAGATGAAAACACCTTGGTTTTAAAGTCCCCAGCTTGATCTGGGTGCTGTGGACTTTGCGCGCCGGGACCAGGTGCAGGAAGTGGCTGGTGGGGCACTGTGTGGGTGAGACTCTGGGTGCACAGGCATGGGCCATGCTGGGACAGGCGTGGGGGCGACCCCTACCAGAAGTGACTTGCTCATGGTGGCCACATGCACAAGCAGGGACACATGTCACCATTTATCCCACCCGGAGCTCATGCTCACGCCCCTCTGCAGAGACGTGTGCAAAAACATGGGTCTCGGAATGATCTGGAGCTGCAGAGGCTCGGGAGCAACTTAACACAGAGACGGGCTGAGGGAAGGACAGCACGTCCAGGGACGAGACCGTCAGTCCCAGGGAAGGACTGCTGGGTGCTCTGGCCACATGAGACGGGCTCTGGGTACGTGGCCAAGGGACAAAAGGAGGGGTCTTCGAAACCGCCATTTGTTTATGGAGAAAGGAACACACCCGTCACACACGCACACGCACACACACACATTCTGTGAGGGTAGAGAACTTTCTGGAAAGAGAGCTAAGAGGCTTGGCCACACAGCTGAGCTCCGGCTCTGGCCTCCACCGGGGCTGTGCGCTTTTTAAGAACGCGCTGGGGGCTTTACGATCCAGGCAAAAGCTCACTTTGAAGAACCGGGGTGCTTTCCCTACACCCAGTCCCCACCAAGCCTCCAGGATTTCCCGACCCCCCATGTAGCCTCCGGTCTACCCCCGGGGCCCCAGAGAACCTGAGCCAGGCCAGCTGCTCCGCTGCCCCTGCCCCTGGCTGGTCTGAGGAGCAAGGCCGGCCAGCTGTGCTGCCAACAATATGCTGGACAAAGGAACCTTTGTGTTTCTGCTCCTGCCCGGCAGGGCTGGGCCTCTCCAGTTACAGCCCAGAGGGCTTTCCTGCCGCCCCGAGCCCAGGGCAAGTGCTGCTGCAGGATCACCTGTCACACGTGGGGGAGGGCGAGGGTCCCCTCAGTGTCCCAGTGAAAGGCTTCCTCTCAGCCTCCAGCAGGTCAGCCCCACTGGGGACGGTGGCCGGTCCCTGGTGGCATGGCTGGGAGCCAGGAGGCCGGCTGGGGTCCTGGAGCACCTGGGCAAGCAGCTTCGCATGTCTGCGCCTCGGTTTCCTCATCTAGAAGATGAGGTGATAATCGTGCTAAGCTTGTGGGGAGGATTTGAATATGAGGTGCACGTGAGCCCCTTGCTCAAGAGACGGTACCTTGGAAAAGTGGGACAGGAAATAAAAGAAGCTGCAGCTGCCTTAGGGAACAGTCTGGCAGCCCTCAAATCATGCACCCTGGAGGTGTCCTATGACCCAGGAATCCCACTCCTAGGTGTTCTGCCTGCCCAGAAATGCACACAGCACTGTTCACAACAGCCAGAAGCTGGAAACAGGCTTCTGTCCATGAACAGATCCACAGATGGACGAAATGCCGTCTATCCAAAGAATGGAATAGTATGCAGCCTTCAAAAGGGATGAAGCACCAGTCTATGATACAAGATGGACGAGCTTCGAAAACCCAATGCTTGAAGGCGGGGTCATGGTTTTCAGGGGCTGGGGCAGGTGGGAGGACAGGGGGTGATAGCCAATGAGTAGTGTTTCTTTTTGGGATGATGAAAATGTTCTCAAATGGACTGTGGTGACAGGCGCACGTGTTTGCAAATGTCCCGAGGATGGTGGAATTGTGTGTGGTCACTGGGTGAAGCTGATGGTATGAAATGATCTCAATAAAGTTAATTTTTAAAAACGCTTTAACGATATTGGCCAAATGGCGTTGTTGGAGTGTGTGCACAGACGGGTGTGTGAAAAACAAGCCCCACCGTCATGTCCACCTACGGTGCACCAATAAAAATAATCAAAAGAAAGGCTATTCCTTAAAAATGAAACTTGAGAAATTCTAGGCAGAGCCGAGATCAGAGAGAGAGGGAGAGAGGCAGAGCGAGCGCATGTCCTGTCGCCCTTATTTTGACTTTCTGCTACCCAACATGCCCCCCGAGTCTAAAGCAGGGATAAGCAGGATCAGGCGTCCTGAGTTCTGCTGTCCCCTCCTCCGAGGGTCTCCGTGTGCCCCCGCCAGCCCCTCCCCTCCCGTCCTGCGTCTGGACCCTCGCTGGGCATGCTCAGCCTCCTCCTGGGCGCTGCTCCAGGCACACCGAGAGCACGTCTGCAAGGTCACTTTAGAACCTAGGCCTCGTGAGTGTCAGTGGACACCTGACCTTGGTGCCTGTGCCCTCCCCTTGGCATCCAGCAGGACCATTTCTTCCCAGAAAACCGTCCACCCCAGGTGAGTCCTACCTGGGCCAGAATCCCTGGAGGGACAGGCAAGGATGGGCGCTGAGGGGACTCAGGTGTGGCCCCTGGGCTGGGCCGTCTTCCACCCTCTGGCTGCTCCAAGGACCCGCTGGGCCCCTGCCCACCTCGGTGCCCCTGACCACGGCCAAGCTGCCATCTCTACTCATTTCTGTCTTAAGAGATGTCTCCTCGGCGTCCCTCCTGACAGCGTGGACCGCATCCACGTAGCAATGGAGGGAGTTTCCAACACCTGCTGCACCAGTCCCAGCTCCCACCCCTCACTGCTTCAGCTGCAGGCCTCCTCCACTGACCTCCCCGCTCTGCCACTCTCTCCCCTGCACTCCTCCTGACCCCACCATGTTGCAACTGCACCGGCCCTTTCCCCTACCTCCCACCTCCATGGGCGGCACGGCATCCCTGTCCCTCCATATCCATGGGGGATGGTCCCAGGACCCCCATCGATGCCCAAATCTGCAAACACAGATCCCTTATATACAATGGCACAGTATTTGCCCAGACCCTCCGTAGTCCCCACCCCCCTCCGTACACTTTAATCATCTCTGGGTGACTTCTCACCTGAGACACCCCCTGCAGTCTTGTCCCAGGGTGGGGCTCAAGGGCCCACAGACCCTGCCCCCTCGCCCCCAGTCACCGTGGGGAAGGGACCACAGAATTCAAAAGTCAGAACCTTGGACACGGAGATCGGGGACCCTGCTCATCCCCACACCAGAGAGGGTCCCCCAGGGGGGCCACTGGAGGAAAGCCAGGAGGGGCCAAGCTGGTCAAATGGCAGCAGCGCCAGCCAGCCCAGCCCAGCGGGCCTGCAGGGTGCTCCGGGTGGCCTGCCTGAGTCCCGCCCAGGACTCCTGGTGTTGTTCAGGGAGAAGCTGCTTCTTCTGACTCACAAAGAACCCCCTTCTCCCCCAGAATCTTCCACCTGGTCCTGACTCGGCTGTTCCTTCCGCCTGGGGACCCCAGGGTATTTTCCAGGGGAGGAGCCCAGCCCACCTGGGGCAGAGGCCCCCAAGGGGAGCACCCAGCCTGGGGGCAGGTTGTCTTCAGGCAGGTGCCAGGTGTTGGGAGTGGCCTGGAGGAGGCGAGGGGCGGAGGGCTGGGCAGGTGGGGGAGGCCCAGGTGCTGGGGAGCTAGGGACAGGCTGGAGAAGCGGGAGTGGAGGGAGGCACTGTGTTGGAGCCTGTTCTGTCACACACTGCTGTGTTGCCCTGGGGAAATCGCACGCCCTCTCTGGGCTCAGGCACTGGACAGCGAAGGGCTTGGAGCTGGTCTTCCGTCTCTCACAGCCAAACTCTTCAGTGTGATCAGGGACTCGGGGCTTTCCCTCCTCCGTGCATCCTGTTCCTCTCCATGTCCAGCCCTGCTCCATGCACTGAGGACACAGCGACAGCCAAACAGGTCCCTGGCAGAGGCGGACGCTCAACGCCAGTTCCAACCCAAGGCAGGGAACACGGGCTCCTCCCCCGCCCCGGGCACGTCCGACTCCGTTAGACCCTCAGAATATGTTGAGGACTGGGTTCCTAGGACATCCCCATTTTCCAGGTGGGGACACGGAGGGAAGGGGGGCTACACCCCTGGGGTTCGCACCCTGGGAAGCGAGGATTAGGCCTGGGACTGGACGGGGGTCCTCAGGCTCCAGGGCCCCGCTCAGGTCGCAGGAGCGGGCAGAGGGCACCTGGCTGGAGAGCCCAGGCTCCGCCCAAGGCCTCAGCTGGGGGCGGGGGGCGGAGCCAGCAACAGCAGCCCAGGCTGCCATTGGCTGACAGGACTCTCCAAAGCTCTGATTGGTGGGCTTCAGTCAAGAGCTTGATTCTGAACCATCAGTGTAGCCAGAGAAACGGAGTCAGTTGACTGGCTAATTGTAGGGGGCGTGCCCCAGTCCTTGAGCTGGTGGGCGTGGCCAGGGCCGTCCAATCCACATGGAGAGTCAAGGAGGGCGAGCCAATGACCTTAGCAGAAGAGGGAAGAAAAGATGGACTGCCCCAACCCAGTATTTTAGGTAAATCAATTTATGACTCCCTCAACAACTCTCGGGCACAGAGACGCCAAGAGACTTACCCGAGGCCACACAGCTTATGAGTGCAGGTGCTCGAACCCTAAAAGTTTGGCTCCTGAATATATTTTTTTTAATACCGCAGTGCTAACTACCTCTCAGAATAAAGCTTAGATTATGATTTCACTTCATTGACCTCCGCTGTCCTCTAGGCTTCCCCTGACTGACCCGTGACTTCACGCATGGCCCGGTGGGCCACACCTGGCTGGCACTCTGAGCTCCGCCTCCGTCCTGTCGTTCCTAGTGGCGAAATCATCATGGGATCTGCAGAAACAGATGGTGGCCACGCTGGTTCCAGCCCCAGCTGCCTCTTGTCCACACCGCACGGGGACCCGCTTTGGGCAGTGTCTGCAGCAACGTCAAGTGGCTGCTCGAGGACACTTCTTAGAGAAGGACCTTGAGGTCAACAGCGCAGCTTCTGGACAAGGGCGGTGCATTTGTGGAGAAGGGAGCCGGGGTTAGAATATCCCAATCTACCCCGTTATTCTTCTTGGTTCTCCTGAAAAGGTTTCTTCTGCCTTAATGAGTCTAATTTGATTATTGCTTAAATAGTCAGTGAGATGTCCCCAAACCAGCACTTTTCAATGAAAATGTCCTTTCTCTGGCTTTGGCTAAACACATTCTGGAAATAAACCCAGCCCCCATCTTCCCTGTGTCTCTTCCTTCCTTTCTCCTCCCCCTCTCTGTGAGTCTGTTTTCTGCTGCTGTAACACAACACCTGAGACCCGAAATGGATAACGAATAGAAATGCATTTGGCTTCCCCTTCAGGAGAATGCCCGGGTCAAGGACCCACGTCTGGTGAGGACATCGTCGCCTGGTTGGAAGACGGCAGAAGGCATTATGCGGAGAGAGGGATGAGGATCGCGAGTTCAAAGCCAGCCTCAGCACGGCCAGGCCCTAAGCAACTCAGTGAGACCCTGTCTCTACATAAAACACAAAACAGGGCTGGGGATGTGGCTCAGTGGTGGAGGGTCCCTGAGTTCAGTCCCCGGTACCCAAAGAGAAAAAAAAGGAACGCACTTGAGCCCCGTGCCGTGGTAATGGCGTTCATCCGTTCCTGAGCACAGAGCCCGATGACCTTACCATCTCTGAAGGGATCCATTTGGGGATCGAGTTTCCAACACATTAACTCTGGGGACACATTGGAGCCTCCTCCGCTCAGTCCCAGCAGCCAGCCCCGACTAACCCTGTTCTGTGCATTTCTGGCTTGTGAGGCCCCAAAATGACTGGGACCGGCCCTTGCCCTCAAGGAGCTGCCCGTCTTCTAAGGGATGCAGACAGGCAGTCATCCTGCAGAGGGGCCCTGGGGACCGGCGTAGGGAGGACATGCGGGGATGAGACTGGAGACATGGCTGGGGCTCAGACAGGCCGCCCAGGGATTTGTCATGATAGAGGAGGGCAGGGGAGCCATCCAGGACTGAGAGAGCACTGGAATAGGAGTCCAGAGACACAGTCCAGGCTCTGTTACGGTTGAGAGTCTGTGAGTCACGGTGCTTCTGTGACCCTCAGGCTCTTCATCTGTCAAAGCTGTTTTGCTGGCCTTGAGGCGCTTTCTGACGCGAGCGTCCAGTGTGTGTGTGAGTGAGGATCCTTTCCTCGGCCTCCGCAGCCCTGCGAAGGTCTGGACCCCGCGTGCACCGTCCACCTCCCTGCTCCTGATGGGTCTGTTCACTGAGGGGCGCCCCGGGGTGTCGGTGCTCGGCACCTAATTGATTTTGATTGTATTGTCACAGCTGTGGTTTAATGACGAGAGCCACCGTGACGATCAAAACTCAAGGCCGAGTGTTCCATTGTTAAAACACCCCACGGTCGATTCCTGATTCACCAGGTGGGTCTGGATTCTGTCTGGATAATGAACGTGCAGGCCTGGGTCTGGGTCGCTGGGCCCCAGGGGCGGCGAGGGGCTCGCCACCCAGAGGCCACCCACCGCCCGGTGCCTGGGGTTTCTTTCCTCCGTCTCCACATTTGTTACCCTCCACCCCCCATCCATTTATCCCCCTGCCCGGGCGCCTGCCCCACCCACCGCACGTCGCCGTCCCCCCGCCCGACTGTGTACCCACCCGCCAGGTGGGCCCTGCACACTGGCGCCTGGGGACGGTGACGTGCCGGGGAGCTCCCTGTGCCCTGCGGGGAGGGACAGGGCTCAGGAGAGCTTCCTGGGGCAGCAGCCAGGGAGCCGGGCTCTGAGATGGCACAGCCGGTGGCAGGCGTCGGGGGCTTGGGACAGTGTCTGCCAGGTGGGTCAGCAGGGTGGCTGCCTAGCTTTGGGGACCCGGGTGTGAGTCCCTGGGGTGTGAGCCCAGAGGGGCTGAGGGAAGGAGCTGGTGGGAGGGATGTCCAATTGGCATGTGTTCCTCAACTTGTCCTCCGAGGACAAGGGACCCAGTGTCCCTAACGTGACCATTGAAGAAGAAGCCTCATGTGTACGGAGATCTAACTGCACACAGTCTGGGGGGCCAGAGCACCAAGTGCAGGGAACATGGCAGGGACTTTGCTGCAGAGGGCAGCAGGGGTCATATCATTGAGGGGCTCAGTGGTGACGCTAAGGAGGTTAGGTGCTTCCTGAGAGCACTCCTAGCCACAGGAGAACTTGCAGCCAGGAAGCTGCATGAGCAGAGGCCACCACACTGAGGTTGGGCTGGAGGATGTGAGCCCAAGGGCTGGAGGGAAGCCGCTGTGGCCTCTAGGGGAGCGTTTGGATGGGCTCCTCCATCTGCTTGCTGTGTGACCTTGAGCAAGTTACCTAACCTCTCTGTGCCTTTGGAAAATGGAAATCACAATCCCAGGAAGGACCCTTGGAACTGGGTCTGGGAGTGACGGCTTATCTTGCCACCCAGGGCGTGATGAGGGCCTCAGACTGTCCCCACCCCGGACTCAGTTTCTTTACCTGTAAACTGGGGGTTGCCACAACGCCTGCCTCTGAGCGGGGCCCGGGATTCGGGGCTTCCGTGCGGCCTCGTGCCTGGCCAGCGGCGCCACAGATCTCATGAGGTCACTTGCAAACCAAGCTCCCGGGCCCCTTGCTCAGAGGCAGTTAGGGATCTGAGATGGCCCCGGCGGGAGGTTAAACCGAGCCCGGCCCCCGGCGTGTCAGCTTGACAGGTTGACAGAGGGGAAATTCCAGGCCAAGGGAACAGCTTGTGCAGAAGGCGGACACGGGCCTGGAACAGAAAATTCAAAATTCATTTCTGTGAAACTCCAAACCGGCGTGGCTGGGATCCCAGGGCGTCTGGGGGACATCTCAGACCCGAGGTCCCTGCCTCTGCGACCCCCTGACACCCCCCACTTCGCCCCCAGTCCAGTGTCGGGCAGGGGGCCCAGCTGGACCACACTGCATCCTTTCCAGACCAGAGACCTGCATTAACTCTTCCAAGGACACACAGCCCGCTACGGCCAGGGTTGGAGTCTGACCGGTGCTGGGGGCTCGTCACGAAGGACCCCAGCAGCTCCAGATGACGAGGGATGGAAACAATTCGCAAAGCTTCAGAGCACCCCGCTGGCCGAGCTGTCCCTGTCCCTGCTTGATTCACCAAGAGAAAGAAGGAGCCTCTGAGCTGTGGTGCTGCCCCGCAGGCTCTTGGAAGTTTTGCACAACATATTTTATGTGTGTTTACAGAAAAAAGAATCCTAGACCCAAAATGATTAAAAAAACGTGTTGTTATGGAAAGGATCGCGTCCGGCTCCAGAGCGCATCGCTCCGCGGGACTTGGAAAGCCGGGATTTCGCATAAATAGTTGGGCCGAGTAGTTATGGCAACTGAAATTTGAAAAGTAAATAGGTTTGGGGGAAATATTTTCCCTCGTCTCTGGAGTTTTCCGTCAGGGACCATTTGCAAGAAGAAGACTCAATCCAGGGCCCGGTGGGCTTGGCCGAGGATGCGGAGGAGCAGACATGAGGTCTTCCCTGCCCGGGGCTCTGTGTCCGTGGGGTGGGTTCCTTCCTTTCCCTGAATGAGGATTCAGAAGAGAATAACATGGACTGGGTCTTACATGCTGTGTGACCTTGGGCCAGTGGCCTGCCCTCTCTGGGCCTCTGCTTTCCTGCCTATAGAGTGGTTTGGTTGAAATGAGTAACCATGCTGTTTAGAGACTGTTGCTTTGGGGACAGGGATGTGCTTCTGGATTTGAGCACAGGACTGAAGACCCTCATGGGTGGGGACAAGGCAGCTGTCACCCAGGCCCAGCTCCAGTGTCCAGTGTTCTCTCCAAACAGAGGTGCCTCTGTAGCTGTTTCTGCCCCTCGAGCTCCCGGGCTCCCTGCTGGACCCTCTGTGAGGCAGGAGCACGGTGACCGGGCTGGGGACAGGCCTGCTGGCCTCCAAGGACCCTCCGGGAGTACCGCCCTGACGGGTTCCCCCTCTTTGGGACGAGCTGCATGTGCCTAATTGCTGAAGCCCTCCCGATGGCCTGGGGGACAGCAGGTCTGAGGGGCAGCGAGCTGCCCAGGCTCACATCTAGGGGGAGC
>PVHX01012435.1:0-59295 GCA_004024805.1 Geosciurus inauris
ACTATTTAATAGTTCAAGGAATGAAGAAATATCTTTCCTTTATACCTGTTGTTTTAGTCAGCTTTTGCACTGCTGTGACTAAAGGACTCGACCAGCACAAATATAGAGGAGGAAGAGTTTATTTGAGGGCTCGTGGTTTCACAGGTCTTAGTCCAGATAAGGCCAGCTCCATTCCTCAGGGCTCGAGGTGAGGCAGAACATCATGGTAGAAGAGTGTGGCGGAGGGAAGCAGCTCACATCATGGTGATCAGCAAGCAGAGAGACTCTACTCTCCAGATACAAATACATACCCAAAGCCACACCCTAATTCCCACCTCCTCCAGCCACTACCACTTCAGTTACCACTCAGTTAATCCCCCTCAGGGGATTAAATCATTGATTGGGGTAAGACTCTCAACCCAATCATTTCTCCTTTCAATCCTCTTGCATGGCCTCACACATGAGCTTTTGGGGGACACCTCTCCTCCAAATCATAACACTTCATCATTTTCTCACTGAATTCAGTGTCCTTTCAATGTCTTACTTTGAATGTGGAGCTTTATACTGGAGATAAAAAATATGTACTGTAGGCCCATCAATTTCTTGTATCCCTCTGAACACACGTGCACATGCTTGAGCACACACACACACACACACGCACAGATATTTGTTGAATTGTGTATAGGAACCAAGGAGACTCAGAGCTCAAATACACCATAAAAGGTTTTGAGTCAAGCTAGCCTACACAGCTTTTAGTCTTTGGAGACCCAGCCCTACCATGGGGGTGGGTGTCATGGCATGGAAGTTACTGCATAGGAGTTGATTGACAGGGGCAGGGCTGTGCAACTTGAGAGTGTACCTACAGATTTATATTCTTTCTTCTTTTCCTTCCAGCATATCTTTCTATTTGGAAAGAGTAGGCCCACAGACTAGAAGGTTACATTACAGAAGTGCAGAATGTAGATCCAGGCACACAGAGGACTCAGAGCCAGGCCCTTGTAAAGTTGTGTGATGTGAGATAAGCCACTTCAATGGAAAGCTTGTTTCTTGTAAAAACAGAGATGGTAATAATACCTGCCTCAAGGTTTTTATGAATATTTAATGCAAATAAGTCTGGCAGAGCCTTTCAGTAAAAATGATAGTTTCCTTTCTTTGCCTTTAAAGGGGTTTTCTCTTCCAAAACATTTGCAATCCTAGGAAATGGGGGCTCTATTAAAAAAAGAAAAAAAAAAAGGGAAGTAACTTAACCACCAAAAATTTGTGCGGGCCTCAGTTTGAGGACGCCTCCATAACAGCTCAAATTTCTTTCTCTCTTGGCTGACAGAATTGGAGGCAAGAGCCTGATACTTATCTCCTTCCATCTGTTTCTCTGTTCAGACTCATTATAACGGATGTGTCTATTCCAAAACAGTGGCCCCTTCTATACAAGTGTGCAAAACATTCCTCTACATTTCCTAGTGCTTTGCTCCAGGCTCCAACTGCTGCATCAAGACATGCTAGGAAGACCATTTCTTCTTGACATCTCAGCTGAGAGGCAGTCCTTGGGGAGGGAAGGGCTGACACAGACTCAGGCTGGGAATGTGGCCTCCAGAGACTTCCCTTACTTCTTGAGTCCCCAGAGTCCCCTTGGATGCTTCTCTGAGCACACCCCTAGCCTGAGCCAGGATTGTTGCTTCTGTGATCCTCAAACACAATCTTTTCCCATCTTTGGGGTTCTAGTCTATCCCCTGTTCATTTTCTCCATCTTTCCTTGTTGAAGTTTGGCAGCCAAATCAAATGCCTTCTTCTAAATTGCTTTGACTCCTTAACTGCCTAACTGCATTCCTGTCCTTTAGAGCTACCATAGACCTTTCTTGACTGACCCCCATAAGTGCACGGGCCATTCACTCCCTGCCATTCAAGTTCTTGGTGTCTACAACTGAGACACCAGGGGCCTTGCAGGTTCTTCTCACTCTGGGTCAGAAGAGAGAACTCTTGTTGGGAATATGGGTTTGGGTCTCTGTTCCTTCTTCTCTTGTGGAAGAGGCCCAATTAGTTGAGCCTTGAGTTTCTAGAACACCAGCATTTTGTAAATTAAAATTTCTGCTGAGCTATTCTTGATTTTTTTTTTCCACGCAAAAATGATCCTTTCTGTGTGACAAAGGGTACCAACTTCAACAGCTATCCTGAGCCCTGTTTCTGTAGCTGCCATCTCTCACACTTGACCCCACCTCAAAGCTTAGGCTGTGCTGTGATCCAAGAGTGGAGGACAGCAGCAGGTCAGGTCCCTTGGAAATACTCAGACAGGCCGAAGTCCTGAGCACTGCTCTATGGGGAAATGTCATCGTTTGCACAGCCAACATCTGGTGAAAGAAGTCACTCTGCTTCCTAGGAACCTTCATTCCCATGGGCCTTAACTTATTCTTAAAAATGAGTGTTAATAATTGAATGTTTGTGTAGATCCAAAGTTCATTCTTTGAAGCCCCAATTTCCTGGAGGCTAATAGACGACTCTATCTCAAATGGCTCCCAGTGAATGCATGTGGAATGCAGGTCTCTGTCTGAAAGTTTGCCCATCCTGGTTGTGGTGACTTAGCTTCATTTCAGGATTGAAATCTGATATTTTGGGCTCTAGGCCTGAAATAGTAAGTTGATAGGAAAGGATCCTATACTGAATTAAGCTCGAAGTTTTTTTCCAAAACATTTACTATTTCATATATGTTCTCTAATTGTTCTTACTGAAGTACAAATGAAACCACAAGCATGGTCCTAGGATAAATCTGTAATGTAAACCTCAGAACAACCTGGGGCAATAAATATTATGACCCCCACATCACATATGAAGAAACCAAGGCTTAGAGGAGTTACTATACCAGATGATAGACTTGTGGCGAGTGAAAAACGGACTTGTGGTCAGTGTAAGTTTGTCTACATCCTAGTCTCTTGTTATTTCCAGGGTGACTCATTTCTGATTGTCCATTCTGAGTGCTGCAGCATCTGCAGACACCTGAAATGATGAATCAAACAAAAGATCTCCCCAAATCATTTTAAAATGACATCTCAACACCATAAATGCCCAGCATCATAATTACATAATTATGTTTCTACTTATTTCTCTTTAGATTGATCTAATAATAACCACTTTTTCTTCAACTTTACATTATACCATACAAACCCTTCATCAAGTCATCTGTAACACTTGAATGCATTATATTATAGATCAGGCAGAATTAGAAGGACATTCCACACCATAGGAGATTTTCTTGAGAGCAGGGGTGATTACTTAGTCACTGGTGTCAACGCCACCCTCAGACCCAGGCAGAGTGCCTACCACGGGCCCTGCACATCAAGTAGCCTCATTCTTTGGAGTAGGTTCCTGGGAAATTTCTAATTTCCCTTCCAGTGCAAGACCATTTGGAGCCAGCAGGTCCATTTGTATGGGTGACTTTGTTCTGGGGTTGCATGCCAGGCCCTGGTTCTAGGATTCTGGTAGAGGAGTCTGGAGAAAGGACAGCTCCCACTGGCCAATATAGGACTTTGTTCATGGAAGGGCATGAGATGGGGCTGACAGATGCTGTAGACAGATTGATTTTGGTGACTCAAGCAGTTTATATAAAAACCTACTTGCCCAGAGGCCTGCATACCTGAAAGTGACCCTTTTCACATTTTTTCCAACTTCCAGGCATAACATATTTGCTCAGTACATACTTATCAAATCAATGAATGAATGCATAAATGGTCAATGATACTTGAAAGTATATCAAATAGGAACATTTTGGGATTTTTTTCCTAATAGTGGAGTTGGAATAATTTAGTAATGATTCTCCACAGACAAACTGTGCAAGACTCCAGTAATTAGGCTCAGAGTCAAGTTGATTACTGATATCAATTGATAACAATAGCTTCATTCAAAAAGCCCATGCATTCTTGCAGAGGTAGTTAAATTCTCTTGACTTTGGGCATCAATGATCTTTTACACTAGATACAATAAATGTGTCTATGGTCTTTAGTCATGGGAACCTTAGCATCTGTTATTAAGTGTCCTCTGTGCCTATATGGCATCATAATGTCATCAGGGAAGGCCAGGGAAGTACCAAGTACACTGAAAACAAGCAAAAAAAAAAAGTGTATTTATCTCAATATTGTTCAGGGATAAAGTGGCATTGTTTCTTTATTTCTACGTTGATGTTGAAAAATGACTTCTGGGTGGTAGACACTCAGTCCCCAGGAGAGAAGACGAAAATGATCTTGCTGTGCTGAAGGCTGAAGCCATGAGGACTTGGCCAGTGTTTCGGATTGGCCAGTGTGTTATGTTTTGAGTGAGGACTGACAAGAGCCTTATGTGAAACCACTCTGTGATTCTGGGGAAGATGCCTCCCTTATTTCTTGCTACATGATTTCCAACAAAATTGGGCCTCTTCTAAAAAATAACAGGCCTCATATGAAATACAGATTTATTGGGATTCAGCAAAGTTATTTATGGTCTTGGGTATATGGCTTTAATAACCTGCTCTCCTAGAGGGTGTCTGAAGAAGGAAGGTCCCTGGCGAGGGGCCAACCAATTACACACCATGATAAGGGGAAAGCCTTTTGTTCCTCTCCTATAGACACCTCATCCTTGAAGATGTCCTGAGCAACTCTATATGTGCAGCACTGCATTGGTACTGAGTGCATACACACAAGACATAGGTCCTAACCTAAAGTCTTTTGAATCAAATTGCTATAATACAAAAACATCATGAATCATTTAAATGGATGTTTAATTCAATAAGATTCAATTCCCAGTAGACGGAGATCCTCAGCAAAGACTGAAAGGAGACAGGGAATTTTGGGTAAGTCTTGCATGTCAGATTGGTTTGGAGTTTAGATTTGAGGAAGTCATTTAACCAATAAGAGAGAAAAAACAATCATGGGAGAGCTTGAGTGATTTAAGAACAAAAAAAGAGGACAGGATAGGTTATAGGGTAAGGATGTGGAGTAGACCCCAAGGATTTGCTGATTTCATTCCACTCATTATTACTGTTTAAATAACGAGTCAGTTAAGGCATACTACATCTTTCTTGATAGTTCTTGAGACTATGTCTCAACGATATCACAATTTTCTCCACCCTCGGGGTGTGTGTGTGTGCCATACATCTCATGTGTGAGTGTCCACATGTAAACAGTCAATGTCTGTTGTGTGATGTACATGTGAGGGCACAGTGGGATACCTTGGCATGGTATGTAGTATGATGTGTATTATGTGTGGGTGTATGTACTTTATCTGAAGAGACCTCAGCTAAGCTGAGCAAAAATATAACAAAATTCTCCATGTCAGCAAGCCCCACCCAGTAGATTTCATAGGGTGGCACTATATGGGAAAAGGACCAGAGCCACTAGGTGCTCCCACTCAGAGTACACCTTTCCTTTATTGAAAAACTATTTGGGAAAAACAATCTACTGTGGAAGAAAGGGTCTTATAGCTTTTTGCCATGTTAAGGTATAAATGACTTTTGCCCCCAGAGAACTTACTAACAAGGAAGGGAAAAATCAAGCCCAAGTGAAGTGCAGCAAATAAGTGAGGCCAGATGGGGATATATCCTGTAGGAATGCAGAGAAAGATGGTGGCCATTCATTGGTTGGAGGTTTAGGGGAAGAGATGCGAAATTTCTAGCTGTATCAGTTGAACAGGATTTTACAGCTAAAGGGAAGGAAAACGCTTCCAGGCTGAGGTGTGGCATCACCAGCATGAGTTGAGGGACAGAAATTGACAGTGAATGTGGAGAATTACAGGTGACTTAGGGTGATTAGGTCACAGGAACACACAGGTACAAGTAATAGAGATGGGTTCAGGCTTGGCTTCTGGAAGGCTCTTTGGGGTTGTCCACTGGAGGAATGACTATTGTCCTTTGATATGTGTGTCCAGGAAGAGCAGGTGCAATTGCTTCTAGGCAAAATAGGAGGGGATTATCATCTATAAGCCAGGCTATCTAATTAGATATGTTGTTTATTCATTTTCCTATTGTTATTCCTAAACCCTTAGTGAGATTGCATTTAAATCTTGAATATCAGCTATGCTTTTTCCAAGTAGAGAAGGATGTTTTAGTTGGGACCCTTCTATTAAGAAGTAAGAGGAATCTAACTCACTGCACAACTGAGAAATGTAGACAGTGCTGAAGGCCCTGCTGGGTCTTTAAAAGAGTTACTGAAGTCTTTCTGTCTTCTTATAACTTGGGATTTTATTTCTTTTCTTTTTTTCAATTTTATATTTGTATATCAATTTAATTTATTTTCCAATTTTATATTTGTATATCAATTTAATTTATTTTGTTTCTTTCATGTGACTAAAGAGGATGGTAGAAGCTCAGGTTTACTTTTTTGTTTTTGCACATGATATCTGAATAAGAGTAAATTTCTATCCCAGAGATAGCAAATTAACACTCAGGAACAACCCTGATTTATTGATTTGAGTGATGTGTTTATTTTTGAATCAATTTCCATTGTCCAAGGAGTGCGTACTCTGACCACCTGTTTCACTGGCACAAGGGATAGAGCTCCTGGATGTCCCATCAGACCAGACAAAGTGGGCCAGGAGTGCTGTTTCAGACAAAGGGAGAACAAATTCTGAATCAGTATAAATAAGAGTTGATTGTGACAAAGTGTCTTTTTTATTGTTTTGATACTTGGGCCAGAGCATCAGGGGAAAATATATAGGAAATGCTAGATAGAATAACATCCATGGAGAAGCGATGCTTGCTGTATTTTTTTCATGAAATTGGTTCTCTTGTATCATGTGATGATTATCAACAGACTGGACAGATAAAACTGAACTGTTAGATACTTCTTGGTCTCTGAATTTTACTTGAACCATTGTATAATCCTCCCTTTACCAAGCTGAAGCTAGATTGCATTATCAATCTCAGATCTACATTATCATTAGTACAATTTTTGTACTACCAGTCTCATATAAAACTTTTTGTACCAAAGGGTGAATAAACAGAAAAAGTGCCAATGGGGACTTGTAGGAATAATCCTATAATACATGTATTTCAACTCATGCAGGATACTGTTGGATGTTGAGTTTCCTCTGTGTTAAGGTTTCTGATTACCGATTTAGGTACATTAATGTTTCCAGGGAAATTAGGTTTATATTCTTTCTTCAGCAAAATTTTAAGTAATACTTTTGTAGAAATTCCAAAGTGAATGTATATATAAAGTTATACATACAGTCTGATGCTGACCTTACTTGCAATCATTTCTAGTTAGTTTATATTTTGTGGTGCTGAGAATCAAACTCATATCCTTGCACATCTTGCACATGCTTGGCATGAACTCTACCACGGAGAGTAGTCATTTTGAAAGTATAGTTACTGGAGATTCAACATTGAAGGAAAGAGAGACAAATTCCCTAATGGATTAGCATGAAGAGCCGAGGAACAGTTTCAGGCACAGATTCAGATTAATTTGTGACACAGATAGCCCTACAAAACAGATAGTGATAAACTTCTTACTAATTTGTGTTGGAACAATCAGATATTCATACAGAGAAAACTTGAGGGAGTGCTGAGAAGGAAATGCATATTGTAAATACACTAGAAAGGAAGGCATATCTCAAATCAGAAACATAACTTTACATGTTAAAGAAATAGAAAGAGAACATATTCAAACCATATTGAAAGTGAGAAGGAAGGAAATAATAAAGACTAGAGTACAGATAAATAAAACAGAACAGAAAAAAAACAAAATCAGTGTGATCAAAATTATTCTTTGAAAAGATCAATAAAATTGACAATATACAAAAGTATGCAATACATAAATATAATTTAAAAATTAGTAAGTAATTTAAAAATTAGTAAATATGTAATAAATAATTTCCTGACTCCCAAATTAACAACTAGGAGTTCTTCATTCATTTGAAATTTTTAAAATAACTTTGAAGCTATTGTGTGCAGTGACTAATTGCCCCATGTCTTGGAAGATCAATGATAAGAGAATATGCTTCTTGCTTACTAGGCATACAAACACAATTTTGGGCATAAATCATGGTTCAGCTTTCTGAGATATGTTCCAGTTCTTTGTTTATAACTCCACAAGCACTTTTCCTGGTAGGCCAAGGAGTAACTCATCAATTTCCAACAACAATTGAGTCACTGCAGGATTCATGGGCAACTCCTTTTGTACTTCCCGTAGCATCCTGACAAGATTTTCCTTTCCCGGGGTGGGGAAATCTCAAGCATAAGCCAATTTAGGTGAACTTTGGATTCCCGGTTGTTATTCTCTTTGTGATTACAGTCCTCGATGGGTCAAAATCTTGTCACTGTACCTAGAGTACATCTGTCAGTGCATCTTCTATTGATGTTAGAATGGGATTTCATAGCTTGAGCCATCACTAAACTGAAACTCTTCAAAACCAAAAATGCTTCATTTTCCCCTTTATTTCAAGTAGCATTGAGTAGGTATCAATACACGTTTTTAAACAAGTGAATGAGTGAGTGTGTGAATGAATGAATGAATGAATGAATGAAATATAGAGCCACATCTGCAGTATAACAACTTTGATTTCCCTTCCATCATTCACACAGTTCCAAAATAAGAAGTAATAAAATGAGCAAGCTAAATTATAAGACCTTTTATGAATGAAGAAGGTTGGTGTGTTTGTTGTACAAACTGTTCCCTCAAATACTTCAATATGTCTTTTTTTTTTTTTTTTTGGTACTGGAGATTGAACTCAGGGGCACTCAACCACTGAGCCACGTCCCCAGCCCTATTTTGTGTTTTATGTAGAGACAGGGTCTCACTGAGTTGCTTAGCACCTTGCCATTGCTGAGGCTGGCTTTGAACTCACGATTCTCCTGTCTCAGCCTCCCTAAGTGCTGGGATTATGAGCTTGCGCCACCGCGCCGGGCTTCAATATGTCTTTAATTAAATGCAAATTATGAATGAGGATTCTTTAAACTAATTGGGTACACTTGACATACATTAGTTTTAGCAAACACCTTCTTTATGGCAAAACAAAACAAAAGCAGAATTGAATAAATAAGACACTGTCAGATATTTCACTAACCAGTCATTTGTGATCTTCCCCAAGCTTCAACTTGACCAGGATTTTACAAGTGCCCCTGTCAGGTTTAGCCAGCAATATGTGTAGCTGGACCACAAATCCCACACTGATCAGAGATTATTTCCTATTTAAAATATTTTTCCCCTATTGAAAAAGTCGTATTTAGCTTTTGTCATTTAGGACAATGGTGGTTTCCAAGTGGTATGGCCACGGTTCTCTCACAAAAACAGGGAGTTTAGAGAATATCTTAGGCACATGTTTTGAACATTCCCTACAGGAACATGGTTCTCAAAGAAGAGTGCTTTGGGCACTGACTGCTAGCAGTATAAACCAGTCCTTCCCGAGAGACCACCCTCTTGCAATAACAAGGAGGTTTCATGTAACACGATCTTACTCAATACCATAGTTTTCAGCAGTGTATCTGAGTTGTTATTGAATTATTAAAGATATATAGTGGTCTTGGTAAAAGATATTTTGAGCAAGTAGATGGAAGGTAGATTGCCTACTAAACAGACCCAAAATCAATGTCCATGTTATGATCTCAGACCAATTAAGAACTCCAGCACTCAATCATACCCCTAAATAATCTTCCTTAGAATGTCTGAGAGCTATACAGACTACAGAGCACAAGAGGAGAGCAAAACTGCTTGGACAGTGTTTTGAATTTGCACTGATGGATTGTGAACCACAGGCGTTCCACAATGGACTCTGCTTTTTACTTTCAACTAAAAGATCTCCCTACACTCTGAATCTTTAAGAGATCATTGAATAATCCACCTCAATGGGTTCAGTTGATCTTCAGGCTTTTTGGGGCAAGTTTTTTCCATTTACTTCTGATTCAGGTCCTTCTGTTTACACCCTAAGTATGGTGTTTACATAAAATCTTCTCTTTTATTTATATAAATGGACTAGTGCAGTCTCCTTCGCTGGGCAATCTCATATCTGAAAATTCTTGAAGACTGGAAGAGTTTCAAGCTCTGCACCAGAGGCTATAATATCACCTTCATCTGGGTATGGATTTCATTCTATCATTCAATCCAGGAACAATGTACTCTGAAAAGGGTCCTTTCAGTAAACACGTAACTTTCTCATATTTCTTAGTTTCAGACAAAGCTAAAATAAAGAGGAACTTTAAAATTATACATATTTTAGTCCAACCGCTATCAAAAGCTGAGCACGTTTCTGTCAAAGACCTTCTGATTTTATCAGTTCCAGATAAATTGACATATCCTCACCAAATAAACCCTAAGAACAAGCTCTTGATGTTCCTCATTTTCAGTGTACAATTTACTGACAATTAAGAACTAATATGTGTTTAATCCCTTAAGAGTGATCACAAACTGGGCATGATGGTGCACACCTGTAATCCTAACATTTCGGGAGGCTGAGACAGGAAATCACGAGTTCAAAGCCAGCCTTAGCAACAGCGAGGCACTAAGCAACTCAATGAGACCCTGTCTCTACATAAAACACAAAATAGGGCTGAGGATGTGGCTTAGTGGGTAAGTACCCCTGAGTTCAATCTCTGGTACCAAAAAAAAAAAAAAAAAGTAATCACGGTGAGAACATTCGGCCTTTGGTTTTTTGTGATTGGCCTACTTTGCTTACTATGATATTGTTCTATTCTCCAACTCCATCCATTTACCTTCAAATGACATAATTTTACTATCTTTTAATGCTGAGTAATATTCCATTGTGTATATGTACCACAGTTTCTTTATCCATTCATCTATTGAGGGGCTGATCCATAGTGCGGGGGAGGGTGGGAAGAATGGAGGAATTTTGGACAAAGGAGAGGGAATGGCGGGGAAGGCGCATGGGGACAGGAAAGATGGTGGAGTGAGATGGTCATTATTACCCTAGGTACACGTACGACTGCTCATATAGTGCAAAGCTATATCGTGTACAACCAGAGAAATGAAAAGTTGAGCTGCATTTGTGTACAATGAATCAAAATGCATTCTGCTGTCATATATACCTAATTAGAATAAATAAGTTAATTTTTAAAAAAAAATTTAAAAAGAGTGATCACAATGGATCTCTGTATCAATAGATCTCTTTTATTAAATTGTTATTGTTTGGTAGGTAATTTAAAATTATTTCTTTCTAGATGACCAGGAAGCCATTGTTTTGGATAATTTTATGTCTGCAAGGTTTTCACTAGATTGTCTTTATTTTAAAAATGCTCTAGAAATTTGCTATTAAAAAAGAAAATGACCCAATGACCAGTCATACCAACGTCAGCATCATCTGATATTATAAATACAGAATCTCAAATCAATTCTTAGAAACCTCTCAGGTCAATTCTTAGAAACCAGGATCTGCATTTTTATAAGATCCTGGTGTGATTTACGTGCACGGGAGAATACTAGAAGCACATCTTTAAAGCACACGGTCGCTGTACCAAACACTAAAACCTGCAAATGCAGAAATTCAAAAGAATAAAGGAAAATATAAAAGACATGAGGTTGGAAATAAGTAAAACTGGGTTCAAATTCTACCTCTGTGATAACTTTGAATGAGTTATGCAGCATCTTAATATACATAAACACTAGTCAATTTCTGGAACATAGCAAGTGCTCAGTAAACATTTGCTGTTTTTCCTAGTTCCAGCCTAAATTCAAGGACATGAACCCAATGTGCCTTGGATTATGTGGTAGGTGCAATATTTAATGAGCAGTTAATTAATAGAATTTGTCATGAGGAGAGAAAAAAAAGTATTTAGTGTATTGGGCTACTAAGACAATAGGGTTAATTTGTTATTGCACTATAATCTAATCTGAGACAGTATAAAATTGATACCAAGAGTAAGAATCAGTCAAAAAACATTAAATGTGTAGCATTTACCTACATGTCAGATAGAAGGCAGAGGTTTCTAAACATACTGATATTGGAAATAGGGGGAAAGTCAATTAATGGCACACAGTGCAAAAAATGATTAGTAAAATAATTTCTGATAGTGATGTAAGAAATGGATCACGACTTATAGAAATTATGGCTCTAGGACACAGGGTAAGGAGCATAGGGGGAAACAGCATGTGAATATTGGGCACATTTGGCAAAATATTGTAACAGAGAGATGAGCTCAGTAAAGAAGCAGCTGGTTAAATGCAGAAACCAGAGAAAACTGTTTGAGAAAGTCACTGGATCCCAAAGAGGGTGTGCAGCAAATATTCCTATCAGAACTAACCTAGAAGCATTAAAGTGTTAAAAAAAAAAAAAAAGATTCACCCAGGGGCAGATCCAGAGGCCAACAAGAACAAAGCAGTGAGGAGCTCCCCTGAGAGAGCCAAATCAGGGCCTAATCCAGGAATATCCTCCTTCATCAGACTGGGGGACCCAGGGTATGTCCCCTGCTGGATTTCAGAACTGTCAGTTCAGCGACTGATGAATGCTCTCATTCCCCCTCCCCCAGTAGCATTGATTACGATAATCTTGCGCCATCCCATCATCGCCTGGTGCTCTTTTAGTGTGGGAGTCTTTGGACAGAGAGGAAACAATGCCAGAGCTAATGTAGAGGCTGCCAGCGAGTTGTGCTCCTGACACCCTGGGTGTCACCCTGTTATGAGGAAGGATGAGACCTCCGGTTTCTACTGTGAGTTGAAGGACAAGTGTTTCAGTGCAGGAAGAACAGGGGAGCAATCACTCCATGACCAGAAAGGGAGATTCTGTCAACATGCCAGTTTCACCAACGTTTGATATTTTTCCCCTTCGAAGTACACAGGGAATTGCATCTGTATTCCTGCCACTTGAGAGAACCATATGACTAGTTCTGACCAAAGAAATACAAGAAGAAATAACAAGTGTCATTTCTTGGCTGAAATGGAATTTCCAAAGCTGATGTGTAATCATCTAGTCTCTCTTGCCACGAAGATTAGAGAAGAGAGCTTTGGCCAGCCTGGGTCATTGGGCTGGTTCCAGGACCCTCATACTTGTGATGGACAAACCAAGTTGAACAGAAAAAAAAAAATGTAACTGATTTTGTATTAAGGCATGAGATTTTTGGTATAATTTGTTACCCTTTCATAATTTAAGACTATTTTCATATGCCTAATGACCATACCTCAGAATCGTACAAAATGTACCTATTCATCCAGCTCAGACCAAACTGTATAAATTTCTAATGGGTTAAAATCTCTTTTCTTTTAGGTCACTCTGCCTTTCTTTTTTAGGTTTGCTTGTGGCACCACAGGCAGCATAGATTGCCACTAACTATGAACGATTGGCTTTCCTTTCCTGGCTCTCTTGTATTTAACAAATCCAATCTGTTGTGCTAATTTTAAATCAGGAGATGCTTCAAGATGAGTCATTAGTTTGTAATTGAGAAATATCAACCAGGATTTGCCAAAACTCAGAAAACTGGGCTAACTGAAACATCATTCTTTGGCAGGAACAAAGTAAACAGCACTCCGATCAGCATGAACAAAAAAAAGAAAACTGTTATCTCTCCTCCCTAGCACTAGCGGCAACATTGGGGACAGACAGTGGGACCTCAGAGAACATTGAAGTGGCCCTGTTGTCAAGGTGGGTGTGATGAAAGATTTTCCTTGAAAATAAAGGAAAGCCAGCTCTGAGACAACTCCATTGGCCCATCAGTTAAGCAATCACTTCATCAACATAAATTTATTACGTATTATGCATTAACATGAACAACATCAACTGACGGGAAAACATGATGTAAAGCTATGAGAATTTTTTCTGACTGAATCAGAAGCATTTTTAGCTAGAGGAGAGAATTTCTTGCAAAGACCCCCTTGATTATTTACTCAAAGTAATTCAGATTTCTCCAGAGACAGTTTCCTTCCAATCCCAAAGCTGGCACAGCCCAGAAGTTCTGAGAGTGACTTCATGAACCACGAGAGAAAACACAGCAAAGGCATCAGCTCCATTCATTTTAAATGCCTTAGCAAAGGCCTGGTCTTGCCTGGCTTAGTAACCTCTCAGCTGGCAATGGTCCCTGTGAAACTGTGGTGATTCCATCAACCAAGCCCTGGGTCCATGTTCGTGGTCTCCAAGTAAATGAAACAGAGAGGTTCACTCCATCAACGTCAGTGGGCTAAGAGACACAGGGCAGCTGCGAGTCTGTTCCCCAGGCTTGAACCACATGTGGCCCATCCCTTCTGAGACTGAGACTGGGACCTCATCCTAGGAAAACAGATTGCTTAGCACACTCACATGTTTGCTGGGTGAAGTCATTCCTGCTTTTCCTTCTGCAGATTCTGAACACCCACTCACAGATCAGAACCTTCTGGAGCACCTGCCAGGGACCTCTCTCTGCTATAGGTAGAGGACAAGGGTATCAGCTTCCTGCTCTGTGGAGCAAATGGGAGAAAAGTTATAAGTAGACAGATGATCTGCAGCGACCATTGTAAAATAAGGTAGCACCCCCCAAGGGCTGGGATAGTATCATGTATAATTCTGTATTCACAGCTAGTTTCTTTGCTCCTAATTCATGCTCCACTCTTTCTGTCTGAGCATGCTGGAACCTAATATAACCATTGCCAGCTGAGAGGTTACTAAGCCAGGCTCCCCTCTCTCCTATTTTTGAACCCTCGCTACCATTCATTTTCCAGCTCAATGCCACCTATTACATGATGGCTTCTCTCATCTTCCTAGTCAGACCTATCTGACCCTTGTCTGCATTCCCTCTGCTTTTTCTCTGTTTTGTGCACTGTCTACCTTCATTAGAATGTGAACAACTTTGTGGAGACTATTTTAGGGAGTTTGTGTTCATTCAAATCATTTCTGTGTCCAAGGGCTAGTAAAATCAGAACTGTTTATTACATTTATGATAAAACAAGTAAGTGAATCTCTTCTTTGTGGAGAGGCAGGGAGACCAAAAGGGTTGGGGCAAGTTCAGACTCTTGATGAGTTAGGTTGCCAGGTCATGAAGGTGAGAGGAAAGTGTTATGAGGAGATGGTGCTCTCAAAAGGGAAGTAGGGATCAGAGTGGGAACTGACACCTGTGTGGAGGCAAGATCTGAGCATGGGGACTCCAGAAAAATCAAAAGCAACAGAGACAAAAGTGACCACCAGATGTTTGACCCCGGGTGCCGTGGGGAAGTTGTAGGGCAAATGTTCTCCAAAGGTCCATCTGGTTTGACAGTGCTCTGTGACAAAACGATGTCATTTCCCTCAACAAGATGCTGAGTTTTGTTTACTGACAAGTAATGCAAAAATCTGCTCTTGAGGTAAGTGAGCCCATAGGTACTGAGATGGGATCTAAGAATGCCAAGTGTACATGCTGGCTGCTGCCATATGGCTTCCTACCAGAAGACACTCCCCACTGTCCCTGGGGAGCCTCTCCCCAGCCCTGCTGGCGCCCACGAGGACATCTCTGGATCATTTCACTGGTGTGTTCTGCCAGGCCAGGCTTACTCCATCTCATCACCACACAGTGCCTTCTCATTGACTCTGTTCTTATTCTTCCGCAAAACTATTCACTATGGTGAGTTGACTCCCCAAATAATTTAATTGCATTTCTTTCATAAATTAAAAAATATAGAATACTTGAGGTTTCAGGGCTAAGTTTCATACTGTGTCTCCTTACATCTTGATTAGTAATAAAGGCAGTGTACTGTGGCTCTTTCAATGTAAATTGAAGAAGAGGATGAAAGACATCTGATTTTATATATAGAGAGGTGGATAACTGTGTTACACGACATGTGCAAAGAAAGCAGCCCTCGTGACATGCCCTCCTTGGACCATGTCTTCTGCTAGGTGAGTTTCTAGCAGTCAGTCTGAGAAATGCTTCCTTCAGGCCCCTCTCCAGTGGTTAACTCTTGGCATGAGATCAGCCTGATTAAACCAGGGATTGTTATTGCATTTCCTACTAGAAGATATGTCAACAACAAATCACAAATGTGGTGCCAATTCACCCTGCACTCATGACCTACACTCTACTCATATCAAAATCAGTTCCATTTGTCAAACCAGGTATGGGCCTGGTATGGGAATCACCGGTAGCAATTCCTTGCTGACACCAACTCACCCCACTAAGTAAGTACTGAAAAGCCCTTAAAGACCAATGACTTGATGAAAACCAAATTACTGGTCATGCATCTTGGTCTGGTCCTTTTCATTGAAATAATACAAGACCATGGGTCACCAGGTGCTCCCAGGAGCCCTGCTGCCTACCCTTCTATGATTATTCTCTTTGCCTTCTCACCCCACTGGCTTTTGTTAGGCATCTCCTCATCACCTTCTCATCTAGCTCCTCTCCAGCTGGTGTATTCTAACTCAGAAGCAGAAAATGGATGCCATGTTCAGTACAAAGCACAAACTAACTTGTAGTAAACCAATTACTTTTACATTCTTAGTTTAGATCAACAAAATATTTAATGAATATTTATAATATGTCAAGCACATATTATGTGTTTTTGAACACTGCACCCTTATCCCTAGACCTGAGCTCTCTTTCTTACGTTTCTACAGTTTCATCAAAAAATATTGATTGACTGGTTGCTTTGTGCCTGAAACTTTGTTAATGTTTCCTTCTACTCCCCATTTCATTTTAGGTCTAATGTAGAATCCATTTCAGCTGATAAAACTAATTTATCAAAGCAGTCTATTAGAAATGGAATCTATTATAGGAAATTATTTCACATATAAGTGATAAAAAATAATTTGAACAACTTAAGTTAAAAAATTGAAAGATAAGAGATATAGTTGAAAAATTCTGTAGTAGATTTCAAAATCAAACGAAAAACTGATAGAAACTGGGAAGAGACCCTGGATGAAGGACCCTGGAATCCCACCTCCCTCTCCCTGTAATTGGTCTGGCCTGGCTCACACCAGAAACAGTGAGATGGCAAGATATTCTTGTGATGGCCCATCATCCCACATTTCGAGTTGGAGAAGAGCAGCAAGGTGTCTAGATTTATGTGGAGATCAAATTACTATAAGAAGGGGGAAAATGTACAGAGAGGAAAGAAATAACTCATTTCAACTCACCGATTGAGTCAGTTCAGGTTTCCTGAGAAGAAGATACCACAACAGAGTTTGATATACAAGAGATCTTGGGGAAAATCTCCTGAGAAGAAAAGGGGGATAGGGAGGAGTAGCAGGCAGGGAGAACTGCAGAGCAGATTGCAGGCCTGACACCTGAGAAAGGAGAGAGAAAGAAGGAGCAAGGAGCAAGGAGGATTGCACAGGAGACCCCAGTGCAGCTCTGGAGTGCTGGCTGGGTAAAGAGGGAGCCATGGAGCACCTGTCACTCAGGGGAGGAGTGCTGTGTGGGCATGGTGGCTCTGCTCTACACCCCTGCTGTGCTCAGTCTCTGGGGACATCCTTTGGCAAGGATGCTGTAGTGGACCCTGGGGGTGCAGCATTTGGAGATGTCAGCTAGTCACCATCTTCATGGGGTGTTTCCTGTCTCAGGAAGGGCTGAACGATATATTTTCATGGTTGCCACACTGACCCCCTGAGAGAGAGCAGGGGACTACCCTCTCAAGGCAGGTTATTTCATTAGCTGGATGAAGGAACTGAGACCTAAAGCCAACATTTTTATCTCCTCTTCCCATGAGCTCTCCACTATGCCATCCTTCCCCCAAACAGATGCTCTTGTTTCTGTGGGATCTACTTCTTGTCTAGCCATGTACACTGAGAAGCCTTAGCCTATAGGAGGGCTCAAATTCTCAAGTCACAAGCCTGTCTGGGAAGCCAGAAGGGAAACTGGTCCAGCCAAAGCAGTAGGAACCATGAGAAGTCTCCCTCAGCTGGAAGGTGACATGTGAGCACTTTAAAAATTCATCATTCTTTAGCCTGATGTCAACATAAATCTTGAAATTTTGTCCAGCTTGAAGGACTATGCAGAGCCATAAAATAGTGACACAAACAACTCAATACTGTTCTATTTAAAAGCCCCATAGGCATTTTCTTTGAAACACAACATCTCCTATCCAACTTTTCCCCACCATAGGGTTAGATTTATAAACTTTATATTACCAACTACTTAGACAGCAGGAAATACATCAAGAAAGACAAAACCACCTGCAGAGCTAAACATTCTGGTACTTGCTCCTATGCTGAAACAGACAAGACTATTCATATCCAGCAATGTGGCCAAGCCGTAGCCCTGCCTCTGCCCACCAGCAGGAGCCAGCTACCACATCATCCCTACCAACGTGTTGACAAGAAGAAATATCATCCTTGGTTTTATTATTTGGAATCTGAAGTGTGAGAAGAAATGGCACTGTAGTGTTGGCCAGTCTCGTTCATCTCTAAGTGTATCTGGGGCTGGAATTGTTCAGGTACATAAATCATGGACTAATTGAAGCGGCCACTGGTTCTTGCAGTCACCCAGTTCACTGTTTCCCAGCCATGACTTCTGGGGTATTTTAAGCAAGTTTGTTGCCTTATTATGTCCAGGGATGAGGGCGGGGAAGGTGTGATAAAGAGAGAAAGGCAGAGGTGATTCTAGTGATGTGTAAACTTGCAGCAATATCTGACCTACTAGGAGTGCTTCTATCCATTTATTCAGAAAATGAATCTTCTAGATATGCAGATACAGTTATCAGGAAATTAGATACCTTTACTCAGGATGCATAGATCCATCCATTTAATACTATTCTGCACACTATCCAAATAGTCTTACATTATCTTGATTCCAAGTTCATAGTCAACTAGAGACTCCAATTTAGAAAGGACATTAAAGTGTAGGAAGACTTAGAGTCACTCAGGGTGATGGCTGACTGGTTGGCAATGAGGTGGAGGATAAAATGAACCTAATACAGGCAGAAGAGCTTAAAGAACAATCTCTGATAGGGATGGATTGGATATTATGAATACTACCATTTCTAGGAATAATCAAAATACCTAAAGTTTATAGAGTGATTACTATGCAATAAATGTTTTTCTTTCTAATGAGCTGTTATTGAACATTCTGGACTCTAAGAGGTGAGTATATCTCTTTCCCATGATATGACAGAGGCACAGATTGTTTAAGTCATTTTTCCCAGGTTACAGTTACTGTAAGAATATGCTGCATGCAACTAGCCCTACATCAGTTAAAAACAAATTGTGACAGTTATTTTAAATGCATGTCCTCCCAACATATCTTATTATCATTCCTAAACAGGTTTTAGTTCACATTAGCAAACATTTACTGAATGCATGCTGTGTCACTCATTGAAACTGGTGCCAGAGATCAACAGACATGTAAGACTCAGTTCCATTCTACTTGAAGCTCATAATTTTATGACTGTCTCATGTGAGCAATCGGATCTGCTGATAATACTGTGTGTGTGTGTGTGTGTGTGTGTGTGTGTGTGTGTACTCACTGTAATACTTCCTTTAACTCTCCTGATTAAAATATATATATGCATGGTATATAAATAGGTATACTTTTGTGTGTGGGTGTGTATGTATGTGTTTAATGGGTTAATTATATCCCATTTTACATAGTGATATTTTATTTTATTTTATTTTTTGGTATCTTAATAGGAGATTCTGCCACAAGCTCTTGGTCAAGGGAAAAAAACTAAAAGAGGCCATTCAAAGTGGATGAAAGGAGGAGTAAATAATGCCCCATTTCAGGAATATGTGCTTGGTCACATAAAATCCATATTTGCATGTACAGCCTGTACCATTGACAAGAAGGGAGCTTCATATACTAGTCCATGGTGTCTCCAGGGGCTAGAGCAAGGGTTTTTACCTGGGATACACACTTCTCCCATAGATATCATGAATATCCATGGATTCATGGATAGAATTCAGTGTGTTCTTGCACTTGGTGTGAAACAATATTACACATCTAGGTTAAATAGCCTTATCTCAAATTTATAATTTCATTTAATTAGACATGAAGGCTATTAGCCTTTGGAAATATTAGCAGTTCTTATGATTTTTTTTCATGGAAATGAACTTTATTAATTGGTGCTGAAAATACTTCAAAATTCCCTTCAAATCTTTAATTAGATATAATTGACAGGCAAAATGTACATTTTATGTATGCATTTTGATGAGTTTGGACATATTCACACATTTGTGATGACATCAACACACTCAGGTACTAAACATATCAGGTACTTTCACCTTTGAAACCTTTGATAATTTGTAACCTTTTTGTAGCTAGAAACAATGAGATCTATCCTTGAATTCTACTTTTGAGCATATAACCAAAAGTATTGGAATCAGGATTTTGAAGAGATATTTGCACTTCCATGTTCATTGTAGCATTATTCAAAACAGTTAAGATACGAGAATAACCAAACCATCCAGAGACAGATGAATGGATAATGAAAATGTGGTAACTAACTGCAATGCAAGTTTGCAACTTTAAAAAAGAAGGAAATCCTATCATTTGTGACAACATGGATAAACCTAGGAGCCATTATGCTAATTCATAATGCCAATCACTTCCTTTGTTCACAGTGATGAAAAAGTGAACTAAAAAAGAAATTGGTGCCAATAAGTGGAGTTGTTGCTGTGACTAACTTGGCCTTGCAATTCAGAAGCCTTTGGAGCTGGTGTAGGGGGAGAGGAAAAATTTTGAAAAGTTTAGAGATGCAAACTAAAGTTTTAGAATGAAGGAATTGGAGCTTAATGGATAATTCTGATGGGTACTCAGAAAAACAGAATGCCAGTAGGACTAGAGACAGTAAGGACTAGGCTCGTGAAATTTCAGAGGAGGAAGACTCTATTGGAAATAGGATTAAAGGCCATTCATGTTACATTCTGGCAAAGCAGTTGCCTACATTATGCCAATGTCCTGAGACTTTTTGTAAAGCTGAACTTAAAGGTGATGGACTAATGAATCTGGTTGAGGAAATTTCAAGGCAGCACAGCAGTCAAGTGGTGACATAGGTATCACTGGAAGCTTTTTAGTCAAATTTACTATGATGATTGGGAGCAGAAAGTTTTCAAAAACCTGTAGTTTGACCTGAAAAGTACAAGTAAAACTCAGGCTAACAAAGTCATGGCTGTTAAAGAGATTACAGCCATTAAAGAAATGCTAAGTACTTTGTACAGAGATACTAGGTAAGATGGCTTGAAGTGTCTTAGGAATTGGCAAGAGCACATCCATCTCAGGTATAATAGTAGAAAAATAAAAATTCCTTTGAAAAGAGAACATGGAGGAACCCTACTTGCACAGGGGTCCTAGGAAGCTTTTTTCACCATGTTCAGTCACACAGGCACTTAGAGGCTGCCGCAGTCAAAGTCCCATGAAGCTTGGCTACTGCTCAAGAAGGTGGCAGACCTTGGCAACAACCTCATGGTACTGGTTCTGCAGGAATCAGAATGCTGGTGTTAGATACTCATGGAGGCTTCCACTAAGATTTCAAAGGAAGGCCTGGGAGGCCAGGTACTGTGTAGTAGGTTTGGAGTCCTGGTGAGCAGCCCTTGAGAAGGTAATACATGAAGATGTGAGAAAGAATCCATAGTTGCAGTGGAGACCCATGAGATTAAGATATGCCAGTAATGTGGAACACATGACAAGAAAATCTACAAGAACTGAGCAGAAATAAGCTAAGAGCAAGGTTATGTGAGGTGAGCTATGCACGCTCTTTGGAGAGAACATCACAATGCCATGTTCCCCAGGTGCTAGATGTGGAACTACAGGACTTGTTCACCCAACTAGATTTCAGTCTTGTTTTGGTGCCAGGCTTTCTTTCTATGTCCCTATTTCTCCCTTTTGGAGTGAAAGTGTTTATTCTGTACTACTATATATTGAACATTTGTGAGTAGCTTTTTATCTGTAAAGGGGGAAACAGCTATACATTTGCCTTGAGTCTCAGATGAGATTTTGGACTTGGACTTTTGGGTAACAAGGGTATCATTAAGAATATGGGAACTCTTAGCCGGGCGCAGTGGCTCAAGCCTGTAATCTCAGCACTTAGGGAGGCTGAGACAGGAGAATTGCGAGTTCAAAGCCAGCCTCAGCAATGGCGAGGTGCTAAGCAACTCAGTGAGACCCTGTCTCTACGTAAAACACAAAATAGGGCTGGGGATGTGGCTCAGTGGTCGAGTACCCCTGAGTTCAATCCCTGGTACCACAAAAAAAAAAAAAAAAAAAAGAATATGGGAACTCTTGAATATGGAGTAAGTGTATTTTGCATTGTGAGGTGAGAATGAGGTTTGGGAGGCCAGGGGTAGAATATTGTGTTTTAGATATAAGATGTCCCCCAAAAGCTCATGTGAGAGACAATTGAAGAATGTTCAGAGTTAAAATGATAGATTATGAGAGTTGTAACCTAATTGGTGGATTAATTCACTGATAATGATTAACTTGATGGTACTAGTAGAAAGGTAGTGTGTGATGGGAGGAGAAATGTCAATGGGGACATGGCTTTGGGGTTTATATTGTGTCCCTGGTGAGCAGAGTTCTCTTTCTCTGCTTCCTGCTTGCCATGTCCTGAACTGCTTTTTCTCTGCCACACCCTTCTTCCTTGATGTTCTGCCTCACCTCAGGGCCAAAGATACAGAGGGGGCTGACCATGACAGAACTCCTGAAACCATGAGCCAAAATAAGTTTGTCTTCCTCCTAAGTTGTTCTCATCAGGTATTTGGTCATAGGGACACAGAGCTGACTAAACCAGAATGCAAGACAAGGCACTATAACTTCTGCTACTCAGACATCTATAACACGTTCTTTATATAATTAATTGTCAATCCATATGTGAAAGGAGATAAATCATTTTCATTGTTTTCTGATATAAACTGTATCAAAGATGTTCATCTAGCCAAATATGAGCTCATTTACCTTAAAATTAAAATCTTTCTGCATTATGGACTAACTAAAAATAATCCTTGGAGAATTCTGGTATTCCTTGAAAGAACTTTATCCTGGCCTTTATAATGGCATCTGTGGAGGCTGCATTTCCAAACATTGCAATATATCTTGGAGGATTGGACTTTCTATCCCTGAATCCATCAAAATAAAAAATCAACATTGACTAAATGCCCAGAATGACAAAATGCACCCTAGCATTCAATATTCTTATTTGAGGCAAGCAGTACTAGCCAACCTTCATATCAAAATATCTGTAAACAATAAAATCCACTTTTAATCTGCTTACATTTTAAATTTGTTTTGCTCCTTAAAATCCTCTTAAAAATTTTAATTTCTTAAGACTGTGGTAACTATTTCAGTCAAACTAGTTTCATTGATAACACTGTATGGTGTATTTTCAGCATTTGAGAACATTTTCTTCTCTAAGGTATCCACAGGGTTTACCATGCTGCCAGAGATACCTGTGGCACAGGCAATGTGAGGAAACCACGGGATAAGCAATTTCGCGATAAGCCAGATCAGAGTAGTCACATGCTCTCAAGATATGTGAGGGAATGGCAGCCATATTCTGAACTTTAACCTGACTGTATTATGGTAATTTCAGCTGCTGCAAAAAATAACCCCCCAAATTTTAATGATTTGAAAGAATATGTTTGTTTCGTGGTCATATAACAGTACTGCATAGAATGAACAGATCAGCAGAGGATCTCTTCTGCTTTCAGTATTTCTGCAATTCAAGATGACAGAGCCTCTGACATTTTCGATAGGTGACTTTCCAAGTTTTCCATAGATACTGAGTCCATGCAATCCAACTGAGAGAGGAAAATAAAATGGAAAAGCACAAATGGATGGTTTCTGTATGCATATTGTTTCTCACATGCTGGAAATCAGTCACATGGCCACAGGGGATTGCAAGGGAGCCGCCAGGTGTCTTAGAAATAAAGGAAGCAGCGTGGTTAACATCTAGCTGGTCTTTTTCACTGGGTCTTGCTAAGAGAAACAGGTTACAGATAGAGTATAGCATGCACACCCCTTGTAAAGATAATATTACCTTAAGGTCACCCATCTCACCAGTTGTATATAAAATGGTTTTACGTAAACCACTTGAATCAGAATCAGCAGGAGAGCTTGTTAAAAATATGGATCCCAGATCTGCAGAACAAGAAATGGTGCAAGATGTATCGTAGGCACACTACTATAGAGTAAAAGGGATTGCTGAATAATTTCTTTAACTTTTGGGAGTAACGACACTAAAAGGAATGAGGATGAAGAACCTAAGTAGCAAACTTGTGAAGAGAATGGAGGAAAGAGTAGTAGGATAAGGAATCAAGGAAGGAGTTCCAAGAAGGAGGAGGTAGTCCAAGGCATAGGAAGCCTCAGACCCCAGACAAGATAGTAGAGACTATCTGCACTGCTCTGTGACTTTAGCAAGCTCGTTTTCCAAGCTGAGATGTGTATTTTATTACTTTTCAAAGAAGTGTGTTATGATCAAGGTCTTAGGACAATGACTCTGGGATATATCATAAATAACCTCCAATGGCTTTAGTGCTGTGGACAATTTTTGAAGCTGGAAAAACTGCATATGGTGATCATTAACCAAGATATTAGGAAGGAGGAGATAACGGCTTGGGGAGAACATGGGTTTGCTTTGGGACCTATTGTGCTTGAGCTGCGCCCCAAAATCAGGTATGGTTTCTCAGGAATAGTAAGAGTTCGGAAAGGAGGAGGAGGAGTCTACAGTTTATGAATTAGGTTTTATCATCCTGCACGCAGTGTTGGGCTATGTGAATGAATGAATTCTCTAGAGAGACTGTGAAGCTGCAGAAGAAATAAGGAATTATTCATGTGATTCAAATGAGCAATACTTTTTATATGATCACAGTGAAAGTCCAGCCTGGTGCCCAGACAGTGTGACACACGATGAGATAATTATCAAACTGGCTGGATCTTTTGAAGTCTCTGTTAGAATATCTGTGTGCATTGTACAACTCCTGCTTACTTTTTCTGTCCTTATTATTTCACGGAATCCACTTGAGGATGCGATGGGGAAAGTTGGCTTGGTGTTGATCCCCTCCCAGTGATGGGTAATTACTTTCCCCTTTGACCTCATTTCTTGGTAAAAGCATCAGTTACACAGAAGGCAGCCCTGAACTATTACTGCTTCTTTCCTTGGCTCTCTTGGCTCCAGATAAGGGACAACATGCCCCCGCAGACAATGGTCCTGCCTTTGCCTTTTTTCTCCCTGTGGACATCTTCCTACTAACAGCCCCGAAATGGAGACTTCACAGAAGAGGAGAGACTTGCACAATCAAGATCAAATGTATGATGTATTTCTAAACTAACAAACAATCTTTCTAACTCCCTTGAGGGACAAATTCCAATTATTTCCAAAGGAAAATACAGTCAACCCCATGGGCTAGCTCCTTGAGATATACGGTAAATAGCCTCCAAATCAAGAGTAAAGAACGCAGGGCTGTTGGAACACAAGTATGCAAGGCCCAGAGGAATAGCCACGTTGACTCTTGTTTTTTTTTCAATGTGTCCATATTGGCACTGCTCAGCTGAGGTCAGCAGAACACATTTATTGCCTCACATAGCCAGGCTGTCACGTGGAATCAGTTGACATGTGGGGGCTGTTTCGTGTTTCTTTTCTTCATCTGCCCTCACTCAAGTGCTTGGAGACATCAGAGACTAAACCAAGCACGAAGAAAGGAAGCAGTGATAATTAGGTCACCATCGATAGTGCATTGCACATGAGAAAACTCTATTGGGTAAAGAATGGGGTAATTCATTCACAAATAAATGCATTTGTCTCAATCTCATGTGGGGGCTGGTTGCAGGAGTTCCTCCTAACTTCATTAAAGAGAACAATATAAACAGACAAATGTGTGAAGGTAGTTAGGATCTCAAATGTTGGGGAGAGCAGTAAGAGTTTTTTTTTTTTCTTCTTCCTTTTACCTCTATTCTTGTGCCATGGCAGGGATTCACAGGGGATCGTCATCAACCATTTCATGTGAATATGCAGGGGAGGGAGGCACAGGAGGAGGAGTGTGTCTTCTAGCAGCAATGAAGAAGAGAAGAGCAGTATTGCAGGACAATTTGGGTGTGAGTCAGAGCCAAAAGTGATGGGGGACTGTGGTCCGAGAGGCACCTCCCAGGATGATAGCCAGCTACCTTAGTTTTTGTAATCTTGGTTGATCTTCCATAGACACCGACTCCTAATGTGGAACCTCATATGTTCAAGAATTTGAAGTTTAAGAGTATGCTGCAAAAGGCTAAGGAACTATGTCCTTTAATAGTAAAAAGCCAACATAAGCCTGAGTCAAAATAAATCTTTTTTCTCAGCCAGGTCTCGACAGCTGTCCTCATACTCATACATTAAAACATGACAAACTAAATTTTCTTATGTAGCAGTTTAAAACAACCTCCATTCTTTCCAAATTCCTTACCAAACACCGCCCATGATATTTACCAGGAGTAAGGTAGACTACTCTTTTGGTAAGATTGAAGCCACTGGAGGGTGAGGCCACTTTGCCCCTCTACATAGGTAGCAGTTTTTCTATACTGTCACCCTCTATTATCCTTCAACCTTGGAGGAAACACTGTCCCTTCTTCAGATTATGAAGAAAACCCCCAAGTATCCCCAGAAACCTTTCATTTCCACTTTCACAGGGGACATTGAATGTATTAACCACACTGTTTTATTTCATAATATTTTGACATATCCATCTCGGGGTGTCTAAATGGCCAAAAAGGGACTATCCTTCCCAGAGCTAGTTATTTTCCAGAGACAATAAACAACTTTCCTTGGAACAAACCATCCAATCCTCAGTACCCACCCCATCTCTCTTGTAACTCTCAAACACAGAGCCAGTATTTCCTCTGCCCTAAGTCAACCATGGCCAGGTACCAGACAACTAGAAATGTCTCCAATTATCTCAGACCTTGCTTTCTTATTTAAATTAATCCATCCTAAACTGCTCCCCTTCCTTTTTCTGTCTTTCCTTCCCACAGAAATCACAAGATCAGGGCCAGACGTTTCTCTTACTTCTCACCAAACCCTTCCTCATGTGGCTCCAGCGTTTTAGTCAGTTTTCCTATCGTTATGACCAAAGGGCCTGACAAAAACAATGAAGAGGAGGAAAAGTTTATTTTGGCTTATGGTTTCAGAAGTCTCAGTCCATAGATCCAAGGGCCCAGGATGAGGCAGAACATCACATCTGAACGGCAGGACAGAGGAAAGCAGCACACACAGGGCAAGCAAGAAACAACATTCCACTCATCAGAGACAAAATACTAACCTCAAAGTCACCCCCTGTGACATGCTTTCTCCAGCTGTGTCTTATCTGCATACAATCATCACCCAGTTAATCCATCAGTATATAAAACTACTAATCAGGTTACAGTTCTCAAAATTTAATCATTTTCTCAGAACGTTCTTTTTTTTTTTTTTTGGTACTGGGGATTGAACTCAGGGGTACTTGACCACTGAGCCACATCCCCAGCCCTATTTTGTGTTTTATTTAGAGACAGGGTCTCACTGAGTTGCTTAGCACCTCGCCGTTGGTGAGGCTGGCTTTGAAATTGCCATTCTCCTGTCTCAGCCTCCCAAAGTGCTGGGATTACAGGAGTGTGCCACCGCACCTGGCTTTGGAACATTCTTGAATTGTCTCACACATGAGGTTTTGGGGGACACCTTATATCCAAGCCACTTAGTCTGTCATGCCCCCTTCTCTTAGAAGCCATAAGTAATAAGCTTCTTTCATTGGTATTGACTTTATGGGGCTTCTCTCTGCCACCTCCGTAAACTAATATCCCATGGGTACATTTTAACACACCCCCTTCCTTGCTCCCCTTCCTTTCTTCCCTCTTCCTTTTTTTTCTCTTTTCCCTCCTTCTTTGGTTCATTCTTTTAATTTATTTTATATATTTCATTTGAAAATGTGATATTTTAAGCAAAAATTATAAATAAAGTTTATTTTAAAATTGAAGCAATATAGTAAAATATACAAAAAGTCTTATAATCCAAAGAAAGACACTTGTATCATTTTGGCAAATGTACTTCTAGATATATATATATTTTTTGCATAGAAATGCATATACATACACACACACATATGTGTGTGTTTGTGGTTTTGTGTACATTTAATGTATACATGTTAATATGTCCATTTAAAAATGAGATAATGCTACACATCTTTAATAATATGCTACTAATAGCTCTACATTTCAATGAAGGTTTATTTCATTATTTTCAGTTACTAAAGAAAATTTTAGGTATAATACCACTTGTTTACCTATTGTACATTTGATTGTTTTCACGTTTTTACCAATTTAACCAATAATGCTATGAGCACACTTACTTATTTGTATTTTCACATTTATATATTTTTCTTTTTAGGATAAATTCCCAAAAGAGGCTTTGTTAGATCAAAGGGTATATCACTTTTATACACTGATATGTATCAAGTAACTGAACACAAGAATTTCCTATCTTATATCTCATCCTTATTCCAACAGTGCATTTGAAAAATCATTTCTTAAATCACAATAAAAATTGTATTTTCAATCTGTTTAATTCAATTACCAACCTAGTAGCTGAGATGGTTTTATTTATTTATTTATTTGGTACTGGAGATTGAACTCAGGGGCACTAGACCACTGATCTGCATCCGCAGCCCTGTTTTGTGTTTTATGTAGAGACAGGTTCTCACTGAGTTGCTTTTGAACTCGCGATTCTCCTGTCTCAGCCGTGCCTGACTTGAGATGGTTTTATTTTATTTCAATTTTCTTTCATAAGATTTAATAGAAGCCGGGTGCAGTGTTGCACACCTGTAATCCCAGCACTTTGGGAGGCTGAGACAGGAGAATCGCGAGTTCACAGCCAGCCTCAGCAATGGCGAGGCGCTAAGCAACTCAGTGACCCTGTTTCTAAATAAAACACAAAATAGGTCTGGGGATGTGGCTCAGTGGTCAAGTACCCCTAAGTTTAATCCTCAGTACCAAAAAAAAAAAGATTTAATAGATTTTATTTTTTATGTTGATAATTTGTATATCTTTTGTAAATGATTCATTAACATTATTTGCTTTTTTGGCTATTCATCGACACTTTTAATTGTCTTTTAAATTATTAATGTATTCAGAAGTCAACAAACACTATGTCAATCTTATGATTGACAAAACTTCTCTTTTTGCCACATTTTCCCCAGTCTTATTGATTATTGTTTATCATATAGAAGTCATAATTTCTAGTGCAACCAAATTTATCAATATGTTTGTTTAGACTTCTGACTTCCCTAGAATTCTTAGATATAAATTTTTCATTTTTTTCTTTCTTTCTTTTTTGTACATCCACAAGAAATTAATTTAAAAAAATAACTATGGGTGTGGCAGAAAGATCAACAGAGGGAAAGGAGGAAATATGGGGAGAGGAAAGGGGAAGGAGAGATAATGGAGTCTGAATTAGAACAATATATGTTCCACGCTTGTATAATTATGTCAAAATAGTTTCTACTGTCATGTATAACTAAAAAGTAAATAAATAAATAAAACACAACATATAGTTTTTTAAACTGCCACTTTACAAAATATCTTCAGTGTTTCTACTGTCTCAAGTTTACAGTTAAATCTCACACCCATCTGGTGTTTATTTTGAGGTACCACTGAGTGGTGACCCTCTTTTCCTATCCTACTTCCTTTCGTTTCCCAGCTCTGAGATTCTCCACCTTCAGAGTCTTCCTGGCTCAAAAACTTGAGGTTCATCTGAGGATTAGTCCCTTCTGTTTGTCTCACATGTCCAGGTGGTGACTTAACCAGAGTGCACTTCTGAGGATTTTGCAGACTTTATGAAGTGTTTCCACATATATTATCTCATCTGCCTCTCATCACAACCTGGGAGGGATCAGTGGAGCCTCCCCTCCACCACACCTTCCATAACATGTGTAGACTGTGCTGAGGAGGAGGAAAGGGAAGCTTGGGGAAATTGTGACCAAATCCAGGTAAATCCAAGGCGAGGAGAAAATGAAGTTCATTCCAGAGCCTGATTCCAAGTCTCTTACTCCTCTTGCAACAGCACATAACTTCAGAAAATCCATCAATGCCTCTGTTGTAAATCTTCCCTGTGAATCCCCTCTTCTACACAACACCTGCTCCAGTGCAAGTTTCTATCAGTTCTCTCCTGCATTTTTTTTCAAGTGTCCTTGCAGTCAATTTATCCTACACCTGACCTCAGATTAATCTGCATAAACTATAGTTTTGTTTGCATGTTCAGAATCCTTTGACTAATTATATAATGCCTTTGCCTGAACTTAGATCTTCATTGTGTGGGCCCCTGAATATCTTCTACCTTTGACTCCCATTATTCTTTCACATATGCCTGGAGGCTTCAGGGACACCAAAGATCTGCCAACACTCAAATATGTCTCAAGTTGTGCTGTATTCGTGGTTTTCTTCAGTAACTACCTCCCTTTGCAATCACTCTTGCCCCTCTTTTCTTTTCCTCCAACACCCTGTCCTTCCTATGGTTCAGCCCAATTCCCACGTCTTTTGTTAAATCCTTCTTGGAAACTTACAATGGACATTTTATTTCTTTCTCCCTGAATTTTCCACAGACCTTTATCTGTGACTCTCTTATGATTCACAAAGTTCTACTTTATAGTTGGTGCCAGTGTCTTACTTTTCTTATCAGACTATCAACTTCTTGAGGTAATAGATGGTCTCGTTATGTTTTTATAACTCATTTCCCAATGCTTGCAACAGTGACTAGCACAGGTAAATATTTGAAAAATAATTAGTGAATAAATTTAAATGAAAGCATGACAGATTAAGATGAGTGATTTGTTTACTTGGGAATTTCCCCATTTCCCAAAAGGTTTTATCCTTTTTCGTCTTGTTTCTTCTCCAGTGCCTACTGATACACACACCTACCAGGTGATTACAGCCAGAAATTCCACCATCAGAATGCCAGGATTTCCATTTATTACTTTGATTTCTGCAAAATGTTTATGTCCCTAGGGCCAGTGATTCATATCCCTCAACAAAATGTTCCATCATCTATGATGAATAAAGGCTTTGAGCTATGAGTCTTCCCCGAAGTTTCATATGGGTTAGAACAATGTGATACATGGGCGGCAGAAGTGGTAGCTGGAGAAGAAATGGACAGTTTGGGGGAATTGGTCGTTGCTATGTAATATCACCTGCTTTTCTACCTGTGTGGTGGTTCTGCAGCCTCTAGGGGCCTACATATAAACCTCTCCTCCTTTATGTCCTGATAGCCGTGATTCTGTTGGACTGTCCATAGCAACAGCACAGCATGATAAAGATTCCAGCCATGCCCCTTCAAGAACAGCCTTGTCTTCAATAGGGGCATGATCACTTTGAAAGCAGAAGAGCAGCCACGTGACATGTGGAAAGGATGGGATGCTCAAAAAGAACACTGGCAACCAGTACCTCCTTGCCCTAAAGGCAAGGAGGTATTACTTTAGAAAGGGCTGAGTGCCAGTTTGCTAGAATTGAATAAATCGGATTTCTAACATTTAATAACAGATGTTCTGGCTACAATTCATGAAATCGTTTAATATTGCTTTATGCTGTGGTAATAAAAAAAAGTCAGCTGGCTCCACTCGGCCCAGGTTGCATATCTTCCTCAAAGGGTCAAGATGTTTGGATGCAGTTCTTGGATCAAAGGGGCTGATGGTCTCTGCATGTTACAGGCTGTGAAGGGGGTTGCTCTGAGGCAGGACAGATGCTGCCTTAATGCATGCTTTGCATCTGATGGCCTGAGGTGTGCCTCTGACCTGAAAGTGCTCCAACACTGGTCTTAGGAGAAGAAAAATACTCACAAGAAGACTCACTTTTTCCATCCTCCCCATATCTCACATCTGGTGGTGTGAATATCTGAGGAAGGTTAAATAGGTGGACTAACCATGCAGGATGTGGCTGGCATGGTACCAGATTTTCCATAGCCCTAAAGATGAACAAGTAAGTAGAAATGATTTGGCCTCTCAGAACAAGTCTTACAGAAAAGTCTGGATTGATCTACTGAGATAGGGAGCAAGGGAAAATGTGCCAGATGAAGCCTATAATCAATCAAAAGTCCTTGCAACATGGAGAGATGATGAAGTTGCCAAGATGACTTGAAGATTGAAATAGCTAAGTTCATCAAGAAAGATCTTCTAAAAGAGATGAAGATAAAGCCAGGTGATTCCTTATGCTCAGAGAACTTCTAAGGAGAAATCCAAACAAAAGCCAGTTCAGAGGTCCAAGAGAGAGACACTGGGATAATTGGCACATTGTTCCAGAAGCAAATTGAAAGGAAATAAAGGGGAATCCAAGGGCTATAAAAAAGGAACCGTTGTTGCAATTTCTCAAAGAGTGCTAATTCCTTTCAGGGAGCATGGTGCCAATACTTAGTAAAATACATGTCAAATGTTGAATAGCAACAAAAACACCATGAAGGCTAATGAATTCTAGAAGAATACACTGCATGGACTCAGAATCCTGAGGTAAGGAATCTAGATGAACCTCACAGTCAAATTCAAGCATGCCCATGCACAAACGTGCACACACACAGGACCCAATAGCAGGTAGGACAAAGGTTGACAATGGCTAGGAACTGTTTCTGAGGTCCCCTTAGTTTTTCCTTCAGCAATGGCCCAATGACACCCCTCCTACTCTTGCCCACAAAGGAAATTTCATGTTCAGCCACTCCCTGAAATCCCACACCACAGCACCAGGCCTGGTGTCAGATTCTGTATATAAAGATCCATTAGGTGCTTTCTGGACCTGCAAGCATTGACCTGAGAAAACCAACATGTATATAAAGAACTGCACACACTGACTGTGTACAAGATTGGAAAGGAACTCAGAGGTGAGATGGAAACTGGGCACAAGACTTGGCTCTATATGGAGCTAGGTAAGATGTCCTGCTCCCCCTAGAGGCCCGCCTAGGCCAGAGAGGTCCTGTGTGAACTCAGCTGTAGTTCAAATCCTGACACTGCTCCATCAGGTCAAGGTCATGACACACGACAGAAAATCACTCTAGGATCCTCCAGGGAGAGCAAAGTCACCAGAAAGCACATTGTGAAAGAAAAGATTCAGGGTTGCTTCAAGATTTCAGCAATACTGGGAAAAGTCTAAAAATGTTAGGATCCTTAGGATATCTTGGTGTATGAGAGCAGAGACAAAAATAACAATGATATCCATGTGATTAAGGAGAGACATGTCTGAGAATCAGAATGTCACAGTCAAGAGGGATTAGAGCAAGTATCCAGTTCAAGTCCCTTGATTATAGAGGGGGAAACCAAGGCTCAATGAGAGGAACCAACTTACCAAATTCATGATGTGGGCCAGCGATTGAGCAGGAAGTTAGATTTAATCCTGTTTTATTTCCACCCAAAGGCAGTATAATTTCATACCATCTTTTCAATTTTAGTAAAAGTGTACAACTTACTCTGTTTCTGTAATGGTGGTTTTGTAGTAACAGAGTTTTTAATTTCTTCATCCTTAGACATCTGATTTTGGAACAGAAGCAAAGTATGAGTTGAAGCAACTTATTTCACAAAGGATCAAAGTCAGGGAGGAGTAGTAGAGATAGAATAAGATAGAACAGAAAGTCAAGTGAAGTTGCACACATTAAAGCTCCAGAGACATTGAAGGAAAAAAGAAAAACAGACTTATGTTTGTAGAGGAAAACAGGATATTTTCATGCTGAAAACCAACTCCAACCACAATTGAGTGGCCAGCCTGCACACTTCTAACAACTGTGGTGCACGGACACGCACCAGGAACACGAAGCACGCAAGGATGCACATGTGCCCCGCGCTCAGCACTCTCTCTCTCTCCTGTCTTTCTTTCTCCTCTGAAACGCAGTCCAGCAGGTGCTACGGCTGGGGCTGGTCCTAGTGCTGGAGCTTGATTCTGCCTGGCATTGCAGATTCAAGGAAGTCAGAGCTGGGGCATTGGATGTGGGAGAGGCCCTAAGACAAATTGGAGGAGACAATGAGACAAAGGTACCCCAGAGAGCAAAGCAGGGATGCAGAGGTCAGAGTCTTTCCCATGACAGTTGTTGGGTGCTTGGAAGAGGCTGGTAAAGCTAATGTGCACCAGCATTATATCCAGCCAGAGTTGTCTGCATGAAGTTTCATTCTGCCACCAGCTCTGTATGAGCTGGAGCAAGCTCCTTGCTGTATTTCCTTGTTTTCAAAGGCACTTTTTGTCTCTATATTTTAAAATCTCTAAAATTCTGACATGCATTGCAACTGGTGATATTTTGCAGTTATAAATGATAGGGTTTTTTAAAAATTTGTTTATCTATCTATCTAGATATCAATCTATCTATTTATTTAGTGGTGCTGAGGATTGACTCCAGGCCTTGTGCATGCAAGGCAAGCACTCCAACAACTAAACTATATTCTCAGCCCATAAATGACAGTTTTTAAACTTCCTTTGATGGCAATACATTAAAGAATGGTGCATTGTCTTAGATCAGGCTGCTATAACAAAGCACCATAAACAACAGAATTTTGTTTTGCATGGTTCTGGAGGCTAGAAGTCTGAGACTAGGATACTGACATGAACAGGTTCTTGGGAGGGTCCTCTTCCAAGTCTCATTTTGCCAACTTTTCGCTGTGTCTTCACAGGGTAGAAAAAGCACTAGGTAACTTTCTGGGCTCTTCTTTGAGAACACCAATCCCACTCATGAGGGATCCATTCTTACAACCTAGTCATCCCCCAGAAGTCCCACGTCCAAATCTCATATCACACTGGAATTAAGGCTTCAACATAGAGTTTGGTTGGGACACAAACATTCAATCCATAATATCTTACAGCCAATGGCATTTAGGCTTAATGATTTTTAATAGTATATGTGATTTTTAAAATCTAATTGTAAGATAGAAATATTAAGACCTGGTATCTGCTATTTAATAATTGCCTCACATAGTAAATGTAGACATTGAATAATAACTCCTGCTCCTGGCCAGCTAAGCCAGGCAGGGTCTGTCCCCGGTCTTTGACTCACAAAGATTACCTGCTAAAGTAGCTTGCAAGAGTTCACATCTTAAATATCCCAGAGTGAAGTTATGAGGGGCTGGCCGAGGTTTATGAAGTGAGGCCTAGTAGGAGGTCTTTAGGGACATGTCCTGGAAGGGCTTTGTGGGTCACCAGGCCCTCCTCTTGCTCTGTGGCTTCTGGCCATGAGATGAGTGGGTTTGCTTTGCCCCGTGTTTCTGCCATGAGGTCCTGCCTTGCCCAAAGCATAAGGCCAACCAACAGGGACTGAAACCTCTGACACTGGGGCCAAAATAAACCTTTTCTCTTTATAAGCTGATTACTTCAAGTATTTCTTTTGGTAATGAAAAACTGAGGAGCACATAGCTGCCACTTGTGGACTGCTGACTTGGTGCCAGGCACCAATCGAGTTTCTGAGTTTTATTTCACTTTCTCTTACAACCCTCTTAGGATACCATTATCTCCTGACCTGTCTAGGATCACACCATTTATAGGAACAGTAGGACTCAAATTGTTTCTCCATGACACCAAATCCCTGCTGCCCACCAAACAGATGAACATAGAGTTGAAACATTGGGACATTTCCCCAGTCTGTACACCAGACCTCTTCCTTTGGGTTCTAATGCAGGTGAATAATGGGCTTTTCTCTCTACTCTAGGAAAATGGATTAATAAATTGGAGCAGAATCTCAGGAGCTGGAGGAGAAATACACAAGTATCAGAGCAAAAAATCCTGCAAACATGCCTAACACTGTCCCAACCCAAGGTCACTCTGGCTCCTCTTGCTGCAAAGCTCTGACCACTCCAGGGACAAAAGGGGTTTGGGAAGCACCTCGGGTTCTTGTTACAATGGTCTGAACTCAAGCAGTCTGCGATGGCTTCTCTGGGTCAAGGCCAATTGCAGAGCTGTGTTCCTCACAAGTAGTCTTTCCTCATTTCTGGGACTCCCCGAGGTGTATTCAATAATGCACTCCTCATCCTGAAGCAGATGGAAAAGTGTTTAAAAAGGTGCCAGGTTTATTTATGGAAGCATGAGATTGAATTTAAGAGATGCGCTTTGCCAATATGAAATGCGAACTCTCAAAACAGGAAGTGTGTTTTACTGCCTATTTATTTTATTGCTGTATCAGCTGCCCAGAGCTGAAGAATCCTTCCTCTCAGGAATTATTTATTTTCTAACTTCTGAACCAGAACATCTTGACCATCAGCTCTCTAACTCCTTGCTGCCAGATTCCCAACTACAAACATGTGCCTAGCTGTCCTTCAGAGTGAATCCACTGAGCGTTCCAGTTTAAACATTTCAACTTGTGTTTTGCCCTGAATCTTTATTTTTATATAGATGCAGAAGTTTCAAACAAATTGAATCAAGTGAAAGAAGATAATTAAAAATAAAATATTTTTAGGATAAGAGGAATTCTCAAATCTTCTCCTCTATCTCAAGGTGCACAATAATTAATATCGTCACGATCATTTAACCTGTATATAGAGTCTAATGGAAGACATTGATTAACTAGTTAGCTGGACTTCGAACCTCGCAACTGGAAAGAAGGGAGGTGCCAACCATAATATAGAGTGTTGTGCACGACGCAGCTCCCCTGATACCCTGATGTTTGTACAACCTGGTGGAGTCAAAAGGCACTACTCTAGCCTTCACCAAATATGCCAGTAATAAGTTGCAGAGGCAGCTTTTGATATCAGCAGAAATAGCCTCATGCATATGAAGGCATAGGAAAGACTCAGGCAACTCATATCTTGTTCCAGGATCTACAGAGTCCAGCACTGCTCTGACCCTTCATCACAGTCCCCATCCAGGTCCTTGGGGTGGCACTAGAGATATTCAGGAACAAAAATCCAGACTCAGAATGGAAACAAACGATGCTTTTTTAAAAAATAAAAAGTTCAGGGCTGGTTTGTACAAGTTTTTTCATGGTTGAGGAAGATCCATCCCAGTGCAGTCCACAGTGAATACTTGTGAATAAGTGTATTTTCACCCATGGACTTAACATACAAACCTCCTTAAATTCCTGGGAGAAATCCAGGCAGAAGACATGTGACAATGGTGCCACCTTCTGGATCTTCTCCCAAACACAGCTTTTCTTTATGTCTTTCACTCAAAATTCCTCCATGGCTCCCTCTTGCTGATAGGAAAGAGTCTGAAATCCATGGCATTGAAGGCCTTTCGGGATCTTGCACAAGTTCGTATTCAGGTGTCATGTTGACGTACATATATAGGCATTCTATGCCACCTGCTCCCCAAAACAAGGATCCTCTTTCTCAAGTCAGGCATTAACTCAAGGCTGCAAACCAGAGGGAGAATCACAGAGCAGTTCAGGAAGTTCAGTGCTAGACTCCCAGGAGAAATAAGACCAGAAGGTATGAGAAGCTTCAATACTTACATCATGCAGGTCACCAAGTGCTCATGACAATCTGAAGACAACCCTTCTTTGTGGTTATTTGAAAGTTTAAAAAGAAAGAAACCTAGCAATAATAAAACAGATGAAAGGACATAAATGCGAACTCAAAATATACATAGTAAAGAGAAATATAAGAAAACACATGACTCAACTCATAAATGATCAAACTACAAAGCAATATTATATTTGTCCATCAAACTTGAAAAGGTTGTTTTTACAGTGATTATGTGCCATGTTGCCAGGGGAAATAGGCAACTGCAAACACTTTTGCAAGGCTATCACTTCTGGAAGCAAAGATGTGAATATTTTTCACAATGCTTATTTTAATCCAGGAATTTTATATTAAAAGTCACCTTTAGGGTATATTGTAGTTTAATCCTAAAAATATTCACTAGAATAATAACTATATTGCAATATTAATTGTTATAGAGAAAAAATTTAAGTTACATGGCTAACCATGAGAGATTTGGTACACTCATATAATAAATTATCATTAAAATTGATTATGAAGAAAATATGCCTATTATATATATTACTCATATTAAATTACTTGGTAAAATTGATTAAATAGATATATATTGCACATTGATTCTATTTTTGTTTATACAATGCATGCATTGAACAATAATCAGAATTATTTCCATTATCAGTAGTATCTTATTCAGGTGGCAACAGTATGAATGACTTTTGTTTTCTTCTTTCCCAGATTTTGAACCGTTTTATAGTAAGTCATGTTTTTCTTTTTGTAATCATCATAATAATTTTGAGGAAGAAAATGATGAATAAAACCCAATGAAAGCAAGGTGCATATTAGGTTGCCTCTGTATACAATATTTGATTTGACTGAATTCTGCTTCTCTTAAATTTTTATTTTGCTCAGTCTACCATGGTTCAACATCTCCTGGATATCTCCTTCTTTACCAAGTCCAGTGTGGGTGTGGAGAAGTGGCACCTGGCTAGTACCAGGTACACACTGGACCTGAACAAGGCCTTCCACATGGCTTCATGTACACCTGCAACCAAGAGCCACAAAGATAAGCTAGAGCCACAAAGATAAGCTAAAACCACCTATGCTCTTTTGAAGTTTAACTCCCTACCCAGAAAGCAAGGCTAGAATGCAAAATGCTCAGCTGTCCCCTGGGACAGTAAACTGAGAAGCAGAAAGTACGAGCAACAGCAAAAGGACTTCATATCCCAGGAGGGTTTCTAGATCAGCCTTCTCCTGGGAACCCCATTCTCTGGTGGCTGTCCAAAAGGAAGAGATTTATCTGCTTCAGAAGAGACATCCTTTTAGTTCTGATGTCTCTGAAAATACGTAAGGCTCTGACCTTTATCCCATACCCAATTTGACTCAGTGACTAAAGATTCTATAATGGGAACTCAGATCTGTAGTTTATATAGTTTAATCCATTTGCAACTTTCTCCTATACAGAAACTCCCTGTGGTGTAGAGCCATAGACCAACCCTCCCTAAGTGACCTGGAGCACCCAGATACAAACAAGGAAAGGGATTTAAAGAAAGAGACAAATTGGTCTTTAATTGGAGGAAGAGTGAGCCAGGTCAGTGCCGAATTCCCTGGAACAGTGGATCCTCCAAGGACGTGCCTCTGCTCTCAAAGAGGTTGGCCTGGCAACTCACTTACACGCTCCACTTGGGGAAAATTCTTTTCAGCACTCGCCAAAATGCCGATCCAGGCTCCTTTGCCTAGCAGCCTTGAAAGCTTGCACACATTTAGAGAAAATACTTTCAAATGACTCCGGAGTTCTGCTTTATGTTTCATATTCCTTTGAACTTATTACCTCTTTACAGTGTCTTAGACTATTAGTTTGGGAACATTTAAAGTTAATGACTACATGGAAAGTAAAACAACACTTTGAAGTTGCCCAAGTCATTCGTTTCTCTCTTTCATATGCAGGAGGTTATAGAAAGCTGGGTGATGCCAGGCCAAGTCACTTCAGGAATAAATAACTTATTTGGGATCTATGTGGACTGTTGCTCAGGGGGAAAGAGGGATAGATCAGCTCTGGAATGTCTAAGGGAACCAAAGCCATGATTAATGAGGGTCAACTTTAAAACTTGAGCACACACAGATAGGATTACTTCACATGGAGAACAGTGTCTGTCTGATCCAGGCTACCCAGACGCCATCTCCTGAGGCACTTTGTTCACAAATCTTGCTGGTTTCAGGGACGTACTGACAGTAAAAGCGATACGGAGAGGACTTCCTTTGGCTGTAAGTAGACAGCACCAACAGAGCCATACATGCAATTACCATGACCATTAAATAGAATTGGCAAAAGTGTCCACAAGGTGGAAGGTTGAACAGTTCCGATTGGGTGTCTTTCAGTAAAGCACAATATGCTCTTCCAGATAATAGTCATTGCAATTTCATTTTGTATTTGTTTGTTTCTTTTTGCTATAGATAAGGCCTTGGAAACTGTTGTGAGATGGAGCTCTCTGTGGTATGTAGGAGTCTGAGAAGTGGGAGAGGAGCCAAGAAACTAGGACACCCTTTGCTACATGTCTTAGATGGTCCAGTATGTGTTTGGTCAAGGAGAAATAGGAACTGACTATAAAAACAGCCTGGATATCATTGAATAAACACCACAAGACAGTGGACCAGACATAGTCCCTAAAATACAAGAAAGACCCAAATGGCATTCAGCAGAAATCCTAGAATACCTTTCTTTGTTCCTTTTTCAAGAAAAGAAATAAATAAAGTTAAAAGAGTATTCATGGATGGCAGCTGTGTGTGTTGAAAATTGTATTAAGTATGGAAAAAAATAAAATGATGCTTTCTCCCATAGAGTTGATAGCATTAAGGAACAATATATTTAAGAAATAGAGAATAAGAGACAACACTGCATTTGCCATTCAGTCACTGAGCAAATATTTGTTAAGCATCTGCTACGTGTTTCAGATGGATCTAGACTTTGGGACACAATAGTCCAAAACACAGACAAGTTCCTAGTTCTCATGAAATTTATGTTTATTGGGAGCAGATGGATAATAAACAAGTAACAATAAATGAAGATGATTTTGTTGTTAACAGAGCAATAAAGAAAATAGAGCAGGATGGCATGATGGTGAGGATGTGGCTAACAGAGTGAGAGGGGATGGCGTAATGTAGATTAGTGATTAGGGAGTTCTCATTAAGAGGGAGATGCTTGAACTGAATCTGTGAAGACAGACCTGGAAAGATAGATGGGGAGAGTGCTTTCGGGTGCAGATGCAAAAGCCCGTTATTTATTCAGGGAACAAAAAACAAGCCATTGTGCCTGGGACTTAGATTGCAGGGAGAAGAGGGATGGAAAAGGAGCTTAGAGAGGAATACACAGCCAACGTTTTATGAAAGCCTGTAGACCAGGGAGAGCAGTTTCCATCTTATTGTAAGTGCAATGGGAAGCTACTGCAGGTTTTTAAGCAGGGGAATAAGATGGTTGGCATTTCCAAGAGACATAGTTCCTGAGCTGGGCATAGTGGCACATGCCTGTAATCCTAGCACTTGGAGAGGCTGAGACAGGAGAATCATGAGTTCAAAGCCAGCCTCAGCAAGGGCGAGGCACTAAGCAACTCAGTGAGACCCTGTCTCTACATAAAACACAAAATAGGGCTGGGGATGTGGCTCAGTGGTCGAGTGCCCCTGAGTTCAATCCCCAGTACCAAATAATAATGATAATAATAATAATTATTATTATTCCTGCTCAGTAGAGAATGGATGGAGGACAGATAAGAGGGAAAGGACAGGACTAGTGACAAGAGCTTCACAAATCTTCAGGCAAGATGATGTGATACTTTGAACAAGATGTGAGGGAGAGAGAATCCTGATATGCTGGGTGGTGAACCTGTAGAACTTGTGGAATTGAATACACAGAGACGAAAGACATGGGGAAGACTGCCTTAGAGATGCCAATATATTTTGGGGTGGTCCCTTGAGTTTAGGCTTTCAGGTAGTTTGGGAGAGGTGACCCTGAATCCTGACTTCTGAGAACGTCGAGTTTGAATATGCATTAAATAATGAGTAGTTGAGGATAATTTAGGACTATATGACTTGAAAATATTTTGTTACTTTATTACCTCATCAGCTCCAGTCCTTAGTGATTTCTTTTTTGCAACATTAAATGTACTTTTATATAATGATAATAGTAAATAATGACTTATTTTCCTGAAATCAAACCCTCCTCTTTCTGTTCATAATATTTTTAAAAATAGATATTTTACTGAAGGATTGATCAGCTGGCACCCTCTGAACCCTGGATTGAGTTATTTAAACTCCATCAGCCACCTTATTCTTAAGAAAGCTGGGTGCCCCACTAGCACTCACTCCCCTGAATCAAATATATCTGATTAATCATCTTTGTCTTTCTCTCCCAATAGATTGTAAGTTCCTTGAGAGTGGGGCCAAAATATTTTTGTTTGTTTGTTTTTGCTATGGTCTAACTTGGACCTAGTTATATCAGGGACAGGGTAAGCACTGAGCAAAGATTTGCCAAATAAACAGCTGTTCAAAGATCATCTCATGGTTGTGATTTCTGGATTTCAACCTTTTGATTACAAACTCTAGTGGGTAGAAGACTGACTCTCAAAAGGTGTATCTTCCTGAAACCTGGAACTATTACATTGTTTGTAAAAGGGCCTTGCAGATGTAAACAGAGGATCTTGAGATGAGAACATCCTGGGTTAACCAGGTGGGCCCTAAATCCTATGACAAGCATCTTTTTAAGAAAAAGACACAGACAGAGGTCATGTGAAGGCTGAGGCAGATGTTGGTCTCTAACGTCTGGGACCCCTGGATGCTGAAAGAGGGAAGACAGGGTTCTCTTCTAGAGCCTTTGGAAGAAGCACAGCCTGAGACACCTGGATTATGGACATCAGCCTCCAGAACTGGGTTGAGGCTCCCAACCTTGTATGATTGTTATGGCAGCCCTGAAGCTCTCAGTAGGGAACTCCTTGCCCTTTCTAGATGGCAGGACCAGGGTAAGGTGAGTGAGGTCTCCTTCCATACTAAAGGAGGCACTCAGTGAAGCACATGCCTGTCTTCTACCCTGTAGCAAGCTGCCTCCCAGGTGGGGCATGTTTTTAGAATTCAAGACAAAGAAAATATACCTGCAAATGTGACTTTGCCTTTAATTCTAAATTCAATATGCTTCTACAGGTATATTTTCAACCTAATAAACTTAAGGCATTCTCTTTGGAGTTAGGACACCTTAAAATGCCCCTGGAAATATTTGTAAGGGCCTTGTTAGAGGCAAGAAGCCCCCAGAGAGTTTACCCAAGCTAAATGGATGCTGGCTGAGTTTTCTAAACATTCAAACACCTCATTTTGAGAAGGACAAAAGGGAAATGACCTCAGGCTGAATGATAATTCTGTTACCACTCCCCTCAATTTTTTCTGGGTGTGTCAAGCCAGAGATGACAAGAAAAAGAGTTGGGGGAAAACAGGAATTTCTGAGTGTGAGAAATAGAAGCCCAAAAGAATCTTTTAGCAAAAAAAAACCATAGATGAAGCCCAGTAAACACAGAGCACGCTCAGCCAGCATACTTATCAGCCCCAGTGGTGACTTGAACTGGAATTTTTTCCATTATTTATTCCCCCAAGAAGTATACTAACTGATTCCCTTTTAAGCAAATTAACCAAAAGTGTCTAATTACAGACTTTTAAAATGTCAGTGGAGATAGAATTGTGGCTGTTTTAACTAAATTTGTATTTTATTAATAACTGCTCAAAGAGGAAAAAAAAAAAGGCCAAAATTCTCTTCCTGAAGATTCCAAGCAATTTGAAGGACAGTGATATATAAAATGAACCAGATGATCTAATCTCTGAATATTTCATACAAAATTTTAAATGGCTCATCTTTTCATATGCAGCTTCTAAAGTGTCTCCAACTGGCTGGCCAAAGAGAAATACTTCCTTTGCCCTTAAATCCATGAATATGTGAATATGGGATTATGTGATGGGGGGGGGGGTCCTTCATCATTTGCTGTTTTTTTTTTTCAAGTTTATTTTTTTTTTTTGGTACCGGAGATTGAACCCAGGGGCACTCGACCACTGAGCTGCATCCCCAGCCCTATTTTGTGTTTTATGTAGAGACAGGGTCTCACTAAATCGCTTAGCAAGCCTCTCCCTTGCTGAGGCTGGCTTTGAATTCGCAATTCTCCTGTCTCAGCCTCCCTAAGTGCTGAGATTACAGGCTTGCGCCACTGCGCCTGGCTTCAAGTTTTTATTTAAGGGATAGACCATGTACAAGTCATTTTCAAGTGAGGTCATCATTGTCCAGTGGTGTGAGTTTTCAAGTTGGCATTGACCTTCAGAACATCTTCAGGGACTATGTTGCTCATTTGTAGAAGAGTCAGCTAAGCCCTAGCATGAGGAAATGACCTACCATAGCCATCAGCAAGTTGAAGAAAAGGAAAATTTGTTGAACACCTCCTTTTGCTAGCATCTTGTTAGATATTTTATGTACATTTTCTATTTTAAATCATCTGACACTTCTGTGGGGTAAGTATCGTTATCATTGTTATAAGTGATAAGAATGAGATTCTAAGTTTGCAAAATATGAAAAGTATAAGTGACTTCTCTGCTAGCCTCTGTATTTCTGGTTCTGTCCTTCTCATCCATTCATTTCCTCATTAAATTAGAACTCAGCTCATAAGGAAGACAGCCTTGCAGATGGCCCCTGCAGTTCCCACCTCCTGTTATCTCTCTCCTGTTGTAGTGCTCTTCCTTGAGTGAGACCTGTGACTTGCTTCTAACCAACAGAATATGATGGAAATGACAGAATGCCACTCAGATAATTATGACACATTATGTAAGACTCTGTCTTGCTAGAAAAATGATTCTAGAGCTTTCTCCCTTTCTGGCTTTATAGAAGTAAACTTCCAAGTTGTGAGATGGTCCATGGAGAAAGCCCCAGGACTATAAACTGCAGAAGGCCTCCAGGATCTGACAGTAGCCCCTGGCTGACAGCTAGTGAGAGGCCAGTACCTCAGTCCTAAATGAGATGAATTCTGCTAACAACTTGAGTAAACTTGGAAGCAGTGCCTTCTCCAGTTGAGCCTTCAGATCAGAATGCAGCAGCCTTCTTACGTATTAATTGAAGCCTAGTGAGACCCTGAAACAGAACCCAGTTACACATGCCTTGATTCTCTGAGATAGTAAATGACCATTAAGGTTGCTATTAGATGCTGTGTGTAGTAATTCATTACTCATCACAGTAAAGTCATAGAGCATCTATTATAACTTTGGTCCTGTGGTAAGTGCTGGAGATTCAGAAATATGTAACAGATTTCCTATACTCTTAAGTTGGCAGGAATGAGTACAGAGGTAAAGATTATATAGTCAAAATGCAGAAACATAAATTCTACAACCTGTTGTAAAACAAAGTCTGTGACAATATACAGGGAAGATAACATGAGAAAGTATTCCAGCAACACTTCCTTCTTCTCATCTTCCCGGTCCCCAAGGGCTCTTTTCTTCTTATCTCAAACCCTTCGTTCTTATTGATGTGCAAGGACTGATGACAGCTCAGACTGACACTTTTATTTTTGTGAGACATAGCAGAAATGTGCTCATTGACATCGTCAAATTTACTCTCCTACTTTGGTATTCAGCATAATAAAATTTTCAGACTTCCCTGAGTTGGAGTTGGCCTAGGGGATACTGGTATAGTATAGTAAACTGCACTACTTCCATTTCCAGCTTTTAAAGTCTCCTTCGAGGTCCTGTGAACAGAAGAGGATCTGATGAAAAATTGAAAGCCCCCGGAAGTAGAAGTTTCCTGGTCCCTAAAACACTGTGTGGAATTGTGCCAATCACACGACCATCTCACCGTTATGTAAGCAAGAATTAAACATTTATAGCATTATTCCCTGGCATTTGAGTTGGTTTCTGCAGCAATTACTCAATAGTGGAATTGAAACATAACTGGTATCAATGATAAGTAAAGGGATAGGTCAATGGATGCAGGCATTTTTTATTGTTGTGTTTAGCCATCTCTCCAGTCTCTGGGACCCTCAAGTGAAACCTCAGTTAATACACTAGCCTCCATGGGGCTCTGAAAAGTGAGGACAAAGGCATGAAGGGACTCTCTGGGTAACCTTAACAAGCAGATAACAAGGCCGGTGCTCCAGCCTTCCCCTTGGCATGGGCCCTCCTTCCCTGGAAGATCTGTAGCCCAGACTTCCCATTTTCATTTCTAGCTGGTTTCTAGGACTATACTTCAGGGGGGCAGGTTTTTCCAAGCCTGTTATAAACTCTGGGAAAAGGGCCAGAATGTTTCATATTGTAATGGAAAATAATCCTTCCACCCTCAATCTGCACATTTTCTTTAAGGTGTGAAAAATGCTTTCCCAGCTTCAGCCAGGAGCATTCAGGTCTCCATGGGGATCTGGGCTAAGAAGGAGGGGCAATGATGAGGTGAGGGAGAGAACACTCCCTGCAGCAGTTTCCAGGGGAGCAGCAAGCAAGTCGTGAAAGGAAAACAAGACTTGACCTCCAGCCTGGCTCACATTACATATTTCTGCCTCACCCTGGTGCCCAGGAACTCCAGCTCACACTTGGCCTGGAATCAAGGAGCACTGGCTCGTGGGGGAGCCCTGGCTTGTGGGGGAGCCCTGGCTTGTGGGGGAGCCCTTCTGTGGACTTGGAGTTTAGAAACCAGTACCGCTGCCTCCAGACGCTGATGTTCTCTCCGGGCCAAAGGCAGGTGAAGAGTAGGGGGACCCGGCTATGTTAGGACTTGAAGGCAGTTGACTAACTCTCACAGATCCCCAAGTTTGAGGACCCTTAAGAGAAGCTAAAATCAAATCATTTTTCGGAGGGACAAAGTAAAAAGTTGGTTGATTGCTGTTTGCAATGGGTACATTTTAATTCTGTCTGTTGCGAGCAGCACTATTAATAATTACTCGGAGACAGATTGTCTTTAAATGCAAGTGCATATTCAATCACACCAATCTTCAAATATAAACAATTAATGCAAAAAGTATTGGGTGTGCTGGAGCATTCCAACTAGCATTCAATGAGCACTAATTAGATGCTATAGACAAGTCACACAATCCTAGGGCAATTAAACACTACAAGCAATTCTCACAATCCTAGGGCCCCCAAAATACCTCTGGTGCCATGTGACTTCTCTTACCCAAAGAGCAGGTATTGTCTTTGGTGGTTCTCTTCAGTCGATGGCTGGATGTCAAGGAATGGTGGAGTTGATCCAGGGATGGACAGCCAGGCAGCCAGTCTCACTGATATCCTTGGAGCAAAGCCCCCAAGGAGGCAGGACAAGCAGTTTAAATACAGTTCCATGTTGGTGGTGTGAGCTGGTGATTGTTTACACCCAATGAAAGTCAATGTCCACTGGTTATGTCCAGTGAGATGATGTAATTGCAACTGGGCATTTCTTTGCACATGTCCATGGAGCTGTGCTCCCTATCAGTTGTAACCAGTCATTTCTAAGCATGCCTATGGCTAGTACCCCTTACAACCCCTTATCCATTGCAAGCAGGCATGACTAAGCATGCCAATGGCTGCTGTTCTTTGTGGCCAGCAGCTTAGTGAGTCCTGGCATGTCCAGGCATGTCACAGCATATGCTCCTTACACTGTCACAATTCAGGGTCCTTATTTTGTCATTTCATTACTATGTACCCATATGTATCTATGACTAACATGATACCATTTTCAATAATACTTTCCAGGCAGGATAGTTACACAATGGCTAAAATTATACAGTCAATGAGACACATTAAGTGATATATTGAGGCCACTGTTGTGCTGATTTTCTTTAGATTATGTTTAAGATTCTTGAGAAGTGAAAATGAATAAGTAATACCTTAAGAAATGAATAAATTCTTAAGCATGATTCCTTTTAGAAATGTTAGTCTGGAAACTTTTTATTAACCGTATGAAGTAACATTAAAGTTTTCAACTTAGTTATCTACAATTTCTATAAAAACAAATTTGAAGTTTTACCTTAAATTATAGACTAATATAATATCCATTTTACTAGAAGATGACTTAGCTTAGAGAGATGATTTCACAAGTCCAGTGTCCTGCTAGGGGAAAACAGAGTTAAGATTCTCTGATTTAAAGAATTTAAGGGGAAACTGCTTCTCCCTGACTTTTTGCAGACCAATGCAAACATCAAAGCTTCCTTCATTCAGCAAGATGGCTATTACTCGAGGTCTTCTACACGCACCCCAACATGCACCCACCCACCAAAAGAGATCTCCTCCTCCTGGTCCACATGGATTTTCCTTATTTCTAAGTGGTGAGGGCACCCTCATTAGTTATTCCAGTTGGACACTTGATTAGATCCTGTCTAGATGCTTCATGAATATTTTTCTTTGTCAATGTACATCTGGCCCTTAGTGAGTTCATTGATAGTTGTTGGGTACCAAGCACTCTGCAATCAGTATTTTATTGGATCCTTACAACTAATTAATGAACAAAATATTATTAGCTCTGTCTTATAAATGAGGAAACACAGATTCCTAAGGATTAAAGTACTGGTCATTTTTCTCTCAGAGGGTGGCCAGAATTCTCTCTTGAATATATATATGTTCCTTGCCTTACCTCTAAACCTTTTTGCTCTCCAGATGTCTGAACTTCTCACTTGAATGTGTAATTCTTGCTTTATCCTAAAAGAGGTCTCTCTCTTGAGACAGCCCTTGTGTCTGTTTCCTAAATAAATCTGTGTCTCCGAAAAAGAAAGATTAAGTTACTTGTTCAAGATCACATAGCCAGAAAGAGTCCATTCTGGAATCCAAGACTATATTCAGTGGCTCCCGCCATTTTAGTTCTTGTTGATTCCTTTCTTACTGCTAATCTCTACAGCTACTCTACCAATGAATTCTACTCATGCACCTCAAAATAGATTCTGATTCTGAACATTTCTTGGCATTTCCTCTGTTATCACCTTCATTTAGTCAGCCACTTCTCTTCTTGTATTCAGAAAATTCATTTGTTACACAGCAACCAGAATGATATTTGAAAAACAATATAACAAGCTACGATAGTTTCCCAATTCTATTAAAATAGTATGTTTTCTCAAAATCTATAATGTACTCATCACCCAGCCCTTGCCTAAATATTGCATATTGTAATGAGAAATAATCCTCCTAATATCAATATATCCGTTTTATTTAAGGTGTTTATTATGGACTGGATCATGTCCCCTCAGAATTCATATGTTGAAATTCTAGCCCCAGCACTTTAGCATGAGACCCTATTTGGAGACAGGGTCTTCAAAGAGGTAATTAGGTTAAATGAGGTCATATGGGCATACCCTCATCCAATATGGTTAGTTTCCTTATTATAAAAAAATAAGGACACAGAGACCAGAAATAGAACACCAGGTATCCATCTGCAAGCTAAGCAGAGAGACCTCAGGAGAAACTAACACGTCTGACACCTTGCTTGAGCACTTCAAGCCAGAACTGTGAAAAACAGTGCGACTGTGTCATGGCAGGTCTAGCTGCAGAATGAAGTATACGGAATTCTTACCCAGCTTCAGCCAGGAGCATTTAGGCCTCCTTGGAGAAGACCTGGTCTAAGAAAATAAAGAGCAGCAAACACAGGAGGAAAGAACCCTCCATAAAGCCTCCACCTTGCCAAGATTCCCTCAGTCACAAATGTCCGTCCTCCCTGACCTCCTTTCTTTGACCATACCCAAATTACTTTGCCTATCTTTTCAATGAATATTTCCTCTGGCTATAGAGCTTGACATGGTTCCATTCTCTTTTAATTTGATTAAGGCCTCTTACCGAACCTCAGTTAGCTCCCTACCCCTGTTTCTCGTGTGTTTTCCTTTATAGCACTTTTCCAATATAATTGATGTATTTATTTACTTAACTATCACCCCTAACCACTTCATAAAACAATACCCAATTCACCTGTAGAAGCTCAATGAATCTTTGTGTTAAATAAAGATTCAAATCTTTGTGTTAAATAAAGAACAAATAGTGGTGTTTCCTGAATTAGACTTTGACTTCCACAAGGGTGTATTTCCAGCTTTTTATCTTTGTACTCCCATTTCCCAAAATAGAGCCTGTCACAAAGTAGATTCTCAGTAAAAGCCACATAAATTAAATGGAGTCACTAAAATCAATCCATAAATGTTGAATGACTGAAATGAGAAAAGATACACACACACACACACACACACACACACACACACACACACGGCATGCTTATAAGTTTCTTCCTTTAAGGCTTTGAAGTTGAGAAGAAATATGTACAGAAAGGAAAAATCTGTTCCTAATAAACCAGAATATTGAATTTCCACTCAGGGTGTCTGTAGATGAGGGGTGAGGAAGTGATCGGGAAGGTCAGGGAGCCCCTCTGAGGTCCCATCTCAGTTCTTTCCCAGGCACCAACATCACCCCAGAAGATTCCTAGAATAATTTTCCAATTTCTCTTTAAAATTGGAAATTGATTAATTCCTTATTTCCACCATTTAAAATATAAAGGAATCTGAACTCTGAGAAGGCCATCAATATGTTCAAAGGCCTAAAGCACCAACTTGAAGACAAGAATATGTGGCTGAATTTTTGACCATGTCCACATCATCGGACCCCCAACATCAATCCCCATTTGTCTCAGTCCTTCCTTATAATTAACAGAATATTTGTATACTAAGGTTTACGGTATGAAGAAACAGGTCTAAGGATGGTCGCAGAGACTACACAGATGGTTGTCAATTTTGTCTCCTCTTAGGGACACAACTCAACCACATTTCCCACCTATAGTCCAGAAAAGATTAGGCCACTGATTTTTATTTTTTGGCAAGACATATGATTAGAAGCATCATGTGTCACTTCTCTGAGATAATTATGAGCTTTGCAATATCCCCCTTCTCACTTTTTATCCATGTGTTCATGGAAACCAAGTGTGTATGACAGTTGTCTGATAAGATGGAACAGTTTTAGGTTTCAGAATGACTTTATGGAACAGAAACCATGGTCTACCAACACAGGACTATGACATATCAACAAGAATAACAAGTATATTATTTTAAGCCACTGAGGGTTTTGATATTGGTTGTCATAGAAACTTTGTAATACCTGCTCTTACTAAGAGTGAGCTTACTGAAATTGTTTACGTAGGTTGATTTTGTTCAATGTTTAGGATGATGGCTATTTTTATTTTGATCTATATTACAAATCTATGAAATGTTCTAATGCAAGTATCATGAGTAATAGTAACATAATGAACAGTGTTTATGTTTTGAAATACAATGAAACTGTATATTCTACATCACGTACAACCAGAGAAATGGAAAGTTGTACTCCATCTGTGTACAATGAATCAAAAAATGCATTCTGCTATCATGTATACCTAAGCAGGATAAATAAATAAATAATTAAAACTGCATATCTCTCAAAATTTTAAACGAACATTTAAAGCATTCCTTTTACTTTTATAAATGTTTAGGAGGCAGTTTTACATGAAGTATAGATGGAATCTTGAAAAGTGTTAAACCATTAAAAAGTTCATTTTCTGAATGAAGTTGGAGACATAGCAATGTTGGGATGTTTAAAATATTAGCAGTATAATGAATGAGGACAGAAGATGCCACTGTAACATAGCAGATCTTCTAAAGCAGTGTCACGGCCCTGGCTATATTCCCTTACTCATGCCAGCAATGAGATGAGTGCTCATGAGTACAGGTTGCTCTGTAGTTCACACATGCACTTCTGTTTTCCCTTAACAAGTTCTAAAATTACCAGGAATCAATTGGTTTTCTTCCTAGACCTGTTTATGATAGTTTTACTTGCCGTTATATTTATTTAATATAATTAAAAGTTAGGTAAAATGATACGATATGAATGAAAAGAATTTTTCTATCAAAATTAAATAAAGGAAAGCTACTAAAAATAAATTTCAGTTAATTTGAGTATGGGCAAGGCATAAAAGATTATGTAGATAGAAGGGTAGTCATCTAGCTTTTCCTGTGTAACTAACCAACAATAATATTTACAGCTTAAAACAACCACCATTTTCATATCTCAGTATTCTGCAAGTCCAAAATTCAAATTGGCTCAAGCACTAATTCTTTCAGGATCGAGCTTGACTGATCTTGACTGGGCTTGTTTATGTGTCTACACTAAGCTAGAGTGGGTGGGCCATGGACAGGAGAGGTAGAGGGCCCCTCTCTACCTGCTTTCTCACCCTCCACAGGCCCAAATTTCATGTGAGATTCAAGGGTTTTAAGAACAGCAAGAAGGCAAGCCCTAATGCAAGAACCTCCAAGCCTGTCTACTAAGGTTTCTACTTATCACACCATTAATCAGAGAATGCCAGAGGGGTGACGGCTAACATCTAATGAGAGGACTACTAGAGGCATGAACTTGAGAAAGGACGACAGATCGGAGTTCAGCTACACTCAGCCCTACAGAAGGAAAACTGAGTAGTTTCCCACATAAGTGACCTTATAAGTGTCTCTCATTTCCTGTTATATTTTAGAAAACAAAAGAAAAATAACAAAATAAAACCTTAAAACTAAGTATCATAGATTATATGAGAAGAAAGGGAAGAATGTATGCAAAAATAGATTTCCTTATATATAAGTTTTGTGATACATATGTGTATATATATATACACACACACACACATATATATATATATGTCCTTACATTTTTATTAAAGTTATTGACTGTACAATGGTTTTAATACTCTTGCTACACTATGACAAAACTTCCCGAAATGGGACTGAATCAATATGTAGAGAATACCCAGGAGATATATACACATAATCACCTAGTATCATAAATTACTTTTTCCACCATCACACAAGTAAAAAGGTATAATTCAAACTGAGAAATACATTCACTAAGTGTGAAATACAATCGTTTATACATTTTACTAAATCATTTTAGTAAAATGATTACTGTCATTAGTAAAATCATTTAGTAAAATCATTACTAAATCTTACCAAGATGATTCATTTTTAAAAAAATATTTTCTGTTTAGTTTGTTAAATTAAAATAGGAATTTGTGGTTGTTGAAACAACTAATCCTGTTTGTAAGCAAACATTACAAATTATCCCTTCTAATAGCTTTTAATTTACAGATATATTTAGATAGTATTTATTATTATAAAAATATAATTATACTATACATATTACTTTACAAATTGTTTTTTCTACTTGACAGCATATCACTATGTGGAATTTCTTTTTTTCTAAGTTTATATACATATATATGCACTTTTTATAAATAGCATCATATATATGCTAAGATTTCTGTATTTATTTTTATTGTGGTAAAATGCACCTTACCTAAAATTTGCTAACATACATTTAAAAGTGCATGATTCAGTGACATTGAACACCTTAAGGTTGTTGGCTAATCACACCCTCATCTCTAGAACCCTTTCCCTCTTGCAAAACTGAAACTCTGTATCCATTTAATATCAACTCTCTATTTCTCCTCTGGCAAACACCATTCTGTCTGCCTATATTATTTTGACTATTTTAACTACCTCATGTTAGTGGAGTCCTAAGTATTTATCTTATTTTAACTGACTTTTATCCCTTAGCACAATTTCTAAGGTTCATCCATGTAGCATACATGAAAATTTTCTTCCTTTTTTAGGTGGAAAAATATTTCATCACATTCACACAACCCATTTTCTTATCTATCAGTGGGAACCTGAGTTGCTTTCATACTTTAGCTTTGTAAATAATGCTGCTATGAACATTTCTCTTTGAGATCCTGCTTCTGATTCTTTTGAATATACATCCAGAGGTGGAATTATAGAATTACATGTTATTCTATTTTTTAAACAAAATAAATTTTTTTACAGTGGCTTACCATTGTACATTCCCAACAGCAATGTCCAAGTGTTCTAATCTTTCCACATTCTCTCCAATGCCTGTTATTTTATTTTATTTTTCTTTTGTTCTTCATAGCAGCCATCCTAACTCGTATCAGGAGATAACTTATTTTACCTTTGATTTGCAATTTCTCTGACCATAAGAAATGATGTATGCTTTTTAATATATATGTCTTCTTTGTAGAAATGTCTGTTCAAGTCCTTTTGAAACTGATTTGTTGTTGTTGTTGTTGAGTTTTAGGATTTCTATATGTATTCTGGATCTTAACTTTTAATAAGATGAAAGATTCACAAACACTGTCTCCAATTCTGCACGTCACCTTTTAACATAGTTGATAGTGGGTTTTGATGCACAAATTTTCAAAATTTTCACTAAGTGTGATTTGTCTATTTTTCTTGTTTCTTGCTTGTGCCTTTGGTAATGATAGCCAAGCAATCATTACCAAATTCAGAATCATGAAGATTCTGCTTTGTGTTTTCTTCTAAGAACTTATAGTTTTAGGTCTTACATTTAAGTCAGGCATCCATTTTGCATTAATCTTTTCATATGCATGTTAGGAAATCCATCTCTCACATGTGAATAGCCAGACTTCCCAGCACCATTTGTTGTATAAACTCTTTTCCTCATTGAATACTCTGGGCACTCTTGTCAAAAGTCATTTGACCATTTACAGAAGGGTTTCTTTCTGCATTTTCTATTCTACCCCATTTGTCTACATCTTTTCTTTCTGCCAGTTTTTATACTATTTATACCACACTGTTTTGGTTATCGTAATTTGTAAGTAAGTTTTGAAATTACAGAGTGTATACACTCCAGCTTTCTTCTTTGGGGGGAGTGCTCTGGCTTCCAGTATCCCTTGAGACTCCATAAGAATTTTAAGATAGGTTTTTCTAATTCTGAAAAAAAAAATGGTATTTGAATAGGGATTGAATTAATACTGTAGATCACTTTGGTATTTAGATCTTGGAAATTTAAATCCTTCAATCAACAAATATCAGATATCTTCCCATTTGTTTAACTTTAATATCTTTCAGAAATATTTTATAGTTTTTTCATTTACAGGTTGTTTGCCTCCTTGGCTAATCACTGTTTTCTTCTTTTTGATGTTATTGTGAATGGAATTGTTTTCTTAATTTTCTTTGCAAATTGTTCACTGTTAGTGAGTAGAAATGCATCTGAATTTTGTGAATTTTGATGACTTTGTATCCTACTAACTTGCTGAATTCATTTATTCTAATATGTGTTTGTGTTAGTGTGTGTTAGTGTGTGTGTGTGTGTGTGTGTGTGTGATCCTTAACACTCTCCACATTCAAGATGTGCCTGACTACTTGACCTGGATCATTACTCTTCTCTTGCCCTGGAACGGGGATTCACGCCACTGGGACTCTTGATTCTCAGGCTTTCAGACACGGGCTATATATCATGAGTTCTCCTCGTTCTCAGGCCTTGAGACTCAGAGTGAAATTAAACTACACACTCATTCTTGGGTCTTCATCTTTCAGGGAACAGATTAGGGGACTTCAGAGCCTCCATGAACACTGAAAATTGTACTCCTTTTAAAACGTGAATGTTTTATCTTTATCTTTTTAATTTTTATTTTATTTGTTGTTTTTAGATATATATGACAGTAGGGTGTGTTTTGACATATTATACATACATGGAGTGCAACCCATTCCAACTTTGATCCCATTCTTGTGATTGTACATGATGTGGAGTTACACTGGTCATGTATTCATATATGAGCATAAGGAATTTGATTCATTCCACTGTGTTTCCTATTTCCTTCCCTCTCCCTTCCCTTTGTTCCCATTTGTCTAATTCAATGAACCTCTACACCTCTTCTCTTTTGTTATGAGTTAGTAGCCACATATCAGAGAGAACATTTGGCCTTTGGTTTTTTGGGACTGGTGTATTTCGCTTAGTATGATATTCTTCAGTTCCATCCCTTTACTGGCAAATGCCATAATTTAATTCTTCTTTATGGCTGAGTAATATTCCATCATGTACATAAACCACATTTTCTTTATCCATTCATCTGTTGAAGAAAACCTAAGTTAGTTCCATAGCTTGGCTATTGTTAATTAAGCTGCTAAAAACATTGATGTGGCTATGTCACTATAGCATACTGATTTTAAGGCCCTTGAGTATAAGCCAAAGAGTGGGATACCTGGTGGTTTTCCCAAACAGTGGTTCCTTTGAAGTTCTCTAAGAAATCTCCATACTGCTTTCCAGTGTGGTTGCATCAATTTGCAAATGTACTAGTGAATCTTTTTCCCCATGTCCTCGCCAACATTTATTGTTATATGTATTCTTTATAACTGTCATTCTGACTGGAGTGAGTGGAATCTCAATGTAGTTTTAGTTGGCATTTCTCTAAATGCTAGGGATGTTGAGGCTTTTTTTCATATATTTTTTGACCATTCAGATTTCTTCTGGAAGTGCCTGTTCGGTTCCTTGCCCATTTATTGATTGGATTTTTTTTTTTTTTTGGTGTTAAGTTTTTTGAGTTCTTTATATATCCTGGAGATTAATGCTCTATCTGAGGTGCAGGTGGTAAAGATTTTCTTCCATTCTGTGGGATTTCTGTTCATGTTCTTGATTGTTTGCTGAGAAGAAGCTTTTCAGTTTGATGTCATCTCATTTATTGAGTCTTGATTTTACTTCTTGCACTTTAGAAATCTTATTAAGGATGTCCATTTCTGAGCCGACATGATGGAGAGAGTTGGGTCTACTTTTTCCTCTAGTAGGTGCAGCCTCTCTGGTCTAATATCAAGGTCCTTGATCCACTTTGAGTTGAGTTTTGTGCATAGTGAGGTATAGGAGTTCCATTTCAATCTACTACATATGAATTTCCAATTTTCCCAGCACAATTTGTTGAAGATGCTATCTTTTCTTCAATGTATGCTTATGGAGCCTTTGTCTAATATGAGATAACTGTATTTACGTGGGTTTGTCTCTGTGTCTTCTGTTCCACTGGTCTTCAATTCTATTTTTGTGCCAATACCATGCCGTTTTTGTTACCATAGCTCTGTAGTATAATTTAAGGTCTGGTATTGCGATGGCTCCTGCATTTTTTTCACTAAGGATTGTTTTGGCTCTTCTGAGTCTCTTATCTTTGCAAATGAATTTCATGGCTGCTTTTTCTATTTCTATGAAGAATGTCATTGGAATTTTAATGGAAATAGCATGAAATCCATATAGTGCTTTTATCTTTTTCTTGCCTAATTCTCGGTCTATAACTTCTTCTTCTTTTTTTTTTTTTAAATTTTTTTAGTTGTAGATGGACATAATGTCTTTATTTTATTGCTTTGTATGCGGTGCTGAGGATCGAACCCAGGGCCTCATGCATGCGAGGCAAGCGCTCTACCGCTGAGCTACAGTCCCAGCCCCGGTCTATAACTTCTGATATGTTGAGTGAAACATTGAAAACCAGCATCCTATCCTTATTCCCAATCTTAGAAAAAAAGCTTTAGTCTTTTACTATTGAGTATATTCTGACTGGTAAGAGTTGTAGTTGATTTTTTCTCTCACTATGTTAAAAGTTTTCTTGTTTTGTTTTCTTTCACTATTTTAAAAGTTTTCTTGTTTTTTATTTGCAATTTCTTTTTTGCCACAATGTGTCATATGTGAATTTTTTGCTTATGTTGTCGGCAATGGTATGTGTTTCCTACATCTATGAATTCATACATTTCATTACTTCTACATAATCCTTAGTTCTTAAATATTCAAATATTACCTGTTCTCCTAACCTGTCTTCCCTGGGATCCACAATGGAGAGATTTTAGATACTTAAAAACATCTTGTTCATATTTTCCAATTCTTAATCTATCTAGCTACATAGAGTTAATGTCATAAGAGCCTATTCTATTTCACAAATTTTCTTTTAGCTATTGATTAATTTACTGAGTTTTTAACTTTCATAATAAATAGATATTTATTACATATATCTTATAAATGTTTATTATATATTACATATATATATAATACATATCCACATGTATATCATATATATTCATAAATATCATAAATTTTCAAATTATATTTAGTTATCATATATACCTAATATTTTGTTGATCTCTCTCTTTTTTTTTTATGGAACGCTTCACGAATTTGCATGTCATCCTTGCGCAGGGGCCATGCTAATCTTCTCTGTATCGTTCCAATTTTAGTATATGTGCTGCCGAAGCGAGCACTTGTTAATCTCTTAATGGATGTTAATATTTACAATTTCATCATTGTTAATATTTTTACTTAGTTCTATCATTTTTGTATCTGTAATTTTTAATATCTATAAATCTGAAGGTTCTAAATCTGTTGTACTTTTATTTATATTCACTATCACTAATGATGATTTGTTTCCTGAATGTTTTCTAGTTGTAGTTTATAATTGCATACTGATTTGAGTTCACCTAAGGGACTCATATAAGATCCTTTCTTCCTAAGAGGATTCATCTTTGGAAACATCTAGGGACCGGTGATGGTTAATTATGTGTTCCAATGTAATGAGCCATGAGATGACCACATGGCTGATTAAACATGATTCCTGGGTGTGTCCATGAGGGTGTTTCCAGATAAGAGTTCCATTTCAAAATGTAGACTGAATAAAGTAAACTATTCTTCAAAATAAAAGTGGGCATCATCCAACCCACTGAGGGCCGGATAGCACAAAAATGCAGAGAAAGAGAAAAATCAATCTCTTTCTCTGCCTGACTATATGACCTGGAGCATCAGTCTTCTTTTGCCCTGGAACTGGGATTCACACTACTGGGACTCCTGATTCTCAGGTCTTCAGACGTGGACTATTTATATCATCAGTTCTCCTGGTTCTCAGGCTTTGGGACTTACACTGAAACTGCATCTTGGGTCTTCATCTTGCAGGGAACAGATCAGGGGACTTTGGACTCCATAATCATGTAACCATGTAAATGAATTCTTTAAAATAAATCTCCTTGTACAGGTGTATGTGTGGAAACACACACATTCATGTGTGTGTGTGCGTGTACACACATATGTACATAGTCTCTTTTTTTTAATTTGTTTTTTTAGTTATAGATGGACACGATATCTGTATTTTATTTATTTTTATGTGGTGCTGAGGAACGAACCCAGTGCCTCACGCATGCGAGGCAGGCGCTCTACCACTGAGCCACAATCCCAGCCCCTGTACATAGTCTCTTAATGGTTCTGTTTTCACAGAACTTTTTCTACTTGTTCAGGACTTCTCCTTTCTGGGACCACATTAGTTCCCTCAAAGACCCTTGCCAATGATAGAGCTTCAGTTTAAGCTCTTCCACTCAGCTGAACTTGTCCTGGTGTTGGAGCGTCTCCTCAGATTGATGCTGATTGCTTATTGGTTTACCACTTAGAGAACCTCACTTATAGTTCAACTTATTAAGTTGGATAGAAGTGAGCCTTCAGTAAAACTCCATATTCCTTTGTACCTAGAATAGTATTTTTTCCTATACCTATTTGTTTTGCACTGAAAAATACCTTCTGACTGTATAGTGTACCATGCCTTTGGGAGTTGAAGTCTATGGGGTTTTTTCCTTTTTATTTTGAAATATAAAAGTTTTAACAAGTTATTTCCAGGCTTTTGTGTGTTTGCCCCTCTAATTTTACTCTAACTCAGGATACTTTTATCTCTAAAGATTTTTTCCTGTTTTGTGTAATTATTATTTTATTCTGTCCATCTTTTACCACCTCCTGGTATTCCTAATACTTATATATTAGTTCTCCTAGATCTAGATTTTACCTCTTTTCTTTTCCTTCCTGACTCGTGATTTTTGTCTGTGTTTGAACTGTTTCTCCATTTGATAAAAATCGAGCTTTGACTATCACCATGCTTTCTTTCATGTTTTATAACAATTTTTATTTCAGTCATCTTAGGTTTTAACTTAATAGACTTCACTTCTATTTCCACATAAATGGAAGAGAACCTAACATCAACTGACACTAGTAAAGTTAGTCTTTGAAACTTTAGGTTAATGGTGGAAAATCAGGCAGATTCATTGCAGAATTATGTAAGATAAGTTTTTTTGTGCCTTGGTATCTTGATGCTCTTTTTGCCTTGGGAAGTAGAGAAGATCTGATGCAACTTTTCAGAATTTCCTTAGCATGGGACTTATGGACAGTTTGGGCCTATGTATCTCCAAGAATGGATCCTTCTCCAGGAACAACTTCTGACCCCATGGCTGGAAATGTTTATGGTGGTCTTCAGACCTAAAGAGGAAAGAGAACCACTGTAGGCTTCTGACTCATGGTCTCTGGGTTCTGCCTGGTCATCATTCCTTGAGCTGTTAGTTGAGAAGAAAG